>JANFOE010002473.1:0-239718 GCA_025667525.1 Glebionis coronaria | reverse complement strand
CAATTTAACCACAATATCATGTGTTATTCACACATATGTTGAAGAACTTTTGAAGATATGAAGATTGGAGGTGATCTTAACCTATGAAAAGGAGTTTTCATGGGGTTAAAGGGCTGAATTCATGGAGGTGTTCATCTATCCAAAGTACTCAAGAAGTTTCCTTGCTAAAGTTGAAGATTTGATAACAAGAACCAAGTCTTGTTCATCAAAAACCTCATCTTTTCATCACTAATGGTGGTATAAAGATTGTTCTTCCTATCCTCTTGTTATTTTTGATTATGTAATCTTGTATTTCTTTCACTTATGTATATGTATATGATGATGAATGATGATAAAAATGTTATGTGGGGATTTGTTGTTGATAAACATGATTAAAAAGGTGAAAAACTATAAAGAACAAGGCTAAAATCTTGCTTAAAAGTGTTGGCTGTATAAAACAGTAAATAAACATATCATGAACTGATAAAATGATGAAGTAGAATCCATTTAAAGTAAGCTAAATGTCTTGTACACATGTGAGAGTTGGCCATGCAATAGAATCATTGTAATGAGTGAGATATGATCAAAACAAGTTTAGGGTATAAATCTGAGGTTACTGTTTTGGACGATTTTTAGAAACTATTTAGAAGATGATTCAACAGTAGCTATAGAAGAGTTAAATGTAGCACATATCATGTAGTTTATGTGACAAAAATTTGAGCTTCTAATTCATTATAGAACTCTAGATATGTTAAAAATGGTGAACATGAAGTTAAAAATCAGATTTTTGGAAATAATGTTTATTATTATTATATAAGCACTCACATTATAATGTATAAAATGTAAAAATATAAACCCTCTAACTTATAAAACTTATTTATATAAATGTATAAAAGGTTAATTAAATGGGTAAATTATATAAATTGTGGTAAAATAATATTTATAAGTAATAAAAACTATAAACTTGATTTTTACGACTTTTTCGGCTATCGCCGTGAAATTAACGTTTTTCGCCAAATAAAACTTAGACGACCAAACCCGTCTAATGTAAAGTTTATAAAAGTCATATACTGATGTTTAAGTAACTAATACAAGTAAAAACCGATAAAACCCGAACTATAAGAAATACGGACGTTAACGGACTAAATTAACGTTCTTGGACTAATAATACAACAAAAATGGACTAGAACACTTATAGACTTATTATTGGACTTAACCCATTTGGGCCCGACTTGAAAGTGTATGTACTGATAATATGAGTACAAAAAGGATTAATACAAGTTAAGAACTTATAATAGGCTTATTGGACCTAAAACACGTAAATAGGTAAAACGAGAAAACTAGTATAAATGTTATCGACACATAACTCAAAAATGAGTAAACGAGAATATGTAAACCCACTTGATCATCATATATAAATAATCATCATATGTATACATAATTGATATTTTTATAAAGTCATTGGACAAACGTCTAAGACCGAGTATTATTTGTCTAGGTTTCCGTGATTGAAGCACGTACTGTACGTCCGAATTGCCGACAACCTGCCTTCCCACATCAACGTGAGTTCATAGCCTCGCACTCTTTTAAATGTTTTATAAATTCTTTATAAACCCGCGAGGGAGATAACATGTTAGTTTTTATAAAAGTTTGGACACCATTTGTCCCGATTGTTTGTTTATTGATTTTGGACCCGAATGATTGAATGACCCGATTGTATGACCCGATAAATGATTAATGGACCCGATAGATGAAATCAAATGGATTATTAAAGTTAGGTTATGTCACTAAAAGTCCCATTAGCATGAATTGTGAACTACCGGGAGTTGGTAGACGCTTATGCATTTAATAGTACTATTTGGGGACGATCACCCCAGTTCGCGCCTTGACGGTTGATCCCCGTCGTGCCACATTGATTGGTAAGCGAATTAATGTATGAGAAGATTTCCATAGCGTGACCTTTGTGACGACACGCTACTTTAGATGGGCAAAATTGGTATCGGGTTAGCTACCCGTTGTTGGTTTAGTAAGGTAACAATGTCATGCGGCTTATAATAATCCAAAATCTAACGAAATACTATTAGACGCTTCGAATTACGATGTATTGCCTGACTAGCAATATTGGGTCATACTATTGATATTATGTTTGTATTCTGGTTTTCGTAACCATATTCATATAACGGTTTTTATTTTCATGCAACGTCATAAGACGTATTGTATGATGTTTTTACGACATTGGCTCATATAATAATTTTTAAGGCAAATGCCTATATTATGATTTTCGATAAGGATTTATATAAAATGACTTTGGCTATTTTATGGCCTATTACAAAGATTTGTATAAACTGATTTTGGCTATTTTACGGCCTATTACAACGATTTGTACGAATTGATTTTTGGTACTAATTTTATACCAAAATTATATTGATGGAATTTATTAAACTCTATGAATTCACTCGGCGTTATCGCTGACCTTTTCTTTTAACATGTTTTATCTCAGGTACTTGAAGGTAATTCTCGGGAAGACGACAAGAATTCATGGCCCGCACTTAAACAATATTTTCCATTCAAATACTTTGTAAAACTTTGTATGAAATAATATGACTTGGGACCGATGTAACTTTGATATTTATGAATAGAAATGATTTATTATTAAACAACGCGATTTTTATGCGTTGTCTATGATGTGAGTAATGTGCTATCCCGTAACACCAACGAGTCTTCCGCTGTATTGAGTTGTATAAATTTGGGGGTGTTACAGTTTGGTACCAGAGCTCTCGTTATAGAGAACGAAAGATTTTTAAAAACTAAGGTTTTGAATAAAACTTTTCAAAATCTTTTAACTACAAACATTTTTCTAAAAATGTCTAAAAATCTTTTGACTATAACGGTGCCGAAGAATTCCCGAGTTACCGACAAGGCCAAGACTGAGAAGTGTTATTTTAATATATATATAACTTGGATTATATATATATATGATGTAATTTTATTACATGATTGTTTGATGATTATTTTGATTTTTATACGAGGTATTTATACGACGTAGATTGTCACAAGTAACCCTAAATCCCCTAGTAAATTAATCGAAGCTATTCTCATAGGAATTCTAGCTATCCTAGATCTAAACCAAGTTGTGGATATTTATGATCCCAACAAATGGTTGATATTCGTAGAAATGTAGATATTAGTTGATTGTGAAATTGAAAGAAGAATTGGCGAGATTAAATCTGATATCGATTTCATGACTATCTTTCCTTATAGAGTGGAGTTTGACAAAACGTTATCACCTGGAAAGATGTCATCTGATTCGTTGTCACCCACTTCTTAAATTGAAATCGAAAGGGTGAATGTTGCACTTGAGGCTGTCATTGGAACCATTACCCAAAGGCCTCATGCACTAGTACCTTTCCGAGAAGTCTAGTAGAATGACCAAGTCATTTCATACTAGTGACTTATTTGATAATTGTTGTTATAAGAGTTATAGGATTGGAAATTAAGTGTTGATTTATATTGAGATTGTATTGCCTTTACAAGGCCGAAGAATAAGATTGAAAGTATTGGAGATTGAGGTAGGATATTGAATTGAGTATAAAATTGGTTGAAATTTGAATAAAGTAAAAATTTAACCCGTATGGAATATGAGATTGTTAATAGAAGTCGTTAAGTTTTGTGATTGAATTATAAGGATTTAATTATTTGTTGATTCGTGTTAAGGGTTGTTCCTAGACCATTGTCCGCTAACGAGGATGCCCAGTGTCCAAGAAATAAATTGAAGAAATTTTCTTCTGAATTGAGACCGATGGATCTTCCGGGACATATGGAAAACCTAATGACTCTTGTAGATTAGTATTCATTGTGGTATCTTTTAAAAATCCATAACTTAACTGAGACATCAGTTGGTAGGATGAGTTCTGAGAATTGTATGACATAGTGACACGTAATGTGTTACGGTACAATTTTGACTTGTTTGTGATTAACGAAAAGACTACCTTTGATTGCTAAATTCTACATGTATCGATGTTATCTATCCTTTATTGCTTCATCCTAATGTTCGCAATAGTGATGCAACCATTGAACAAGTACTCATCTCGATTTGAGTTACGTTGTGGATTATTCTCTTTGTATTCCTGAGTGCCATCGAGTTCATGAACCTCATGATTATTTGGCTAAGCTCATTTCCTATCATATCGTAGTTAATTCTTGGTGAACAAGCTTTCATCACTCTTTTGCAGATCACACATTGTTTTTATAAAGTTAAAACCGTATCCTTGAGAAAAATTGAATTCTCATCATCAAAAGGATTATTCAAAATGAGACTTATGAATGATTGATATCAAAATGAAGTCGTTTATGAAACACTTTGGAAACTTAATTGTTTTCATAACAAGGAAAATCTTTGTAAATTTATTTTGATTCTTATTTAAGAATTAAGCATGTAAATGTTTTTATTATAAACATGATGATAAAATTTTGACGAACTGAGTATTGCATCGTTAATCTTGAAATTGTATATAGTTGCGCGCCTACATACAATTTGGAATGGACTATGCAAGACTGATTAGTAGTCACCATAAAACTAATGAATAAACACTACATTTTCTTTGAGGATTGTGAAAGATTAAATTTTAATGAGATCTACAAGAAGTGAAAAATAAGGACATAATGTTAGGGACACCTACATATGTGCCTATAACACCTATTCTTCTGAGTTGAATTTACTCATCTGTGGAATTTGTCTTATTTGACAATTGATATTCCGTTCTTGTCCAATTCTCCCGTAGTGAGATTCTTAGGAATAGTATCTGATTTCCGAGTGTTGATACCCGACTGGATGTATCGACGTTCTTATCATTTCTCTTGATTTGATTTCATTTGAGTGACCTGGGTAACGATCCGAGGAGCTTTCGAATGCGTACTCAAATCATGAAAACATGGGATATATTCATATTCGTTAAATGTTTTCGTCTGAATCTGATTTGAAATTCTCTCGCGTAGATTATGCGTTGACCTTACTCTTTAGATGGTAGTTGTGTCTCCATATATCCTTGAATTTGTGAAGGATTATGAGTTATTATTAGTCTTTTGAGAACTTCACATCTTATCGACGGTAATAAAACTGGAAAGTTGATAGTGCCAGTATAATGGATTGATTGATTATGACATGACGATATTGTCTTAATTGATGGGAACTCGAGTAGAATTACCCTGAAGAGATAAGATGTTGATTATCAAAAGTGATATAAATAATTATTGGTAGATGACGATATCCTATATTTGGAATTAAAATTATACCGTGAATGGTTATGAACTAGTCATAGATATTATAATCTAGAAAGAACCTAATATGAAATTATTAAAAGATGTTTTCGTTATCTGAAACTTTAGAAAGTATTTGTTGATGAATTACCTAGACTTTCGCAATTAAGGCAAGTTGAATTTGGTATTTGGTTATATTCTCGGTGCTGCACCTATGGCTTGTGCACTGTACGTCAGCACCATCTGAATTTAAGGAATTACCGTACAACTGAGAGAGTTGTCGGAGAAAGATTTTATTATACCAAGCCTGTCATCCTGAAGAGCTATGGTTTTATCTTTCCTTATATTTGTAAGATTACTATGAACTGAGTAAATTGACAATCGAAAACGATATCCATAACTCGAAATGGAAGAATTGTTCGATCATTTACAAGGTTCTAGCAAATTTGATCCATAGCATGGTTATCATCAACTTCGCATCTGCGAAAGAGATTATTTATTCCAATCACTACATCCGGTACTTGTAATGAACATTATGAGTTCCACGTGATGTCGTTTGGATTGACAATGCACATGTAGTATTCATAATTATGATGAATCACGTGTGTAGGCTGTAATTTGATAAATTCATGCTCGTGATCATTAAGGACTACATGTTTGTTTATCAGAATAAGAATGAGTTAATAATTATTTATAGACTACCCTAAATTGGCCGAACAGTGTAAACCTGAACCTTGAATAATTAACACGTGATTAAAGACCTGAACCTTTACATGATTTGACTATGTGATTAAAAGGATAATGGAATATAAATTGACTCTTCAAAAATTAAGAGCCCTTTTAAGACTTTGGATTTTACCAAAAAGAAATGGAATTATGTTTTGACAAATGTTTTAACAAAGGATTTTAAGGGATTATTCCCTTATACAAAAACCATTTAACTAAACTTCTGTTTAGGGGTAAATGTTTGTGTATATCTCCAGATAACTTAAAAAGGATTGAAGAAAACCATTTAAACCATAACTTGAAATTTGAAACGATACATTTTGCTTTTCAAACTAAGAAAACTTTGACCAAAGTATAACCAAAGATTTTTCAAACATTTACGAATCTTATTAAATATTTTCGGTAAATCAACAAAAATCTTGTTAATTAAATTCAAATTATTTTTGAACATTTTATATAATTGGTCGAACTAAGAAATTTAAAACTTTTACGTTTACGCTTCACAAAAATTAACTAATAATTATTTAATTAATTATAATAATTATCGACGCTTTAGACGATGGATTGAGTAAAACGGATAAAAATGATAGATGAGACGAAACTGAAACATAAAAGATATGAAGAAAGAATTTTGAATAAATACGGTTATGATATTTATTTCATGAGGAAAGTGAACGAAATTTCTGACGCATAATATAGAAAGAATATCTGAGTGAATTGTGGACATGATAATTATAACATCATGAGAAGTGAATATAGATACTGATATATTATATAAAAAGGATAAAGAATCAATTAAGATGTATTTCTTGATAATGAAGGTACAAAATAATTTGCCGAACGATATAAAAAACAAACAATGTTTATAAAAAGAGGATAATATAGATAATAAAAGTGGTTCGCGGCTAGTGTGAACCATTAGAGTTGAGAAGCCGATAGCGTTAAATATTTTAAAGACCACATGTGATTGTCTAAAATATGAAGGATTGTGAGATATAGTTATGTTGGAATTTGTAAGTATAAGTATTCTATTTTTGTCATTTATGACTAAAAGTATCTCTGCCTGAAGAAGTTGTACTGATGGCAATTATGAAGGCAGACATCGCCTCATACATTAGTAAACGTCTAGCTATTGCAAAGGTCATCATCTGAATTTGATTCGATGTGGGTCATCGTCGACAGACTGACCAAATCTGCTAATATCATTCTCATTAATGATAAATGCAAAAGAGTTGTGTAAACATAGCGTGCCTGTATCGATCATCTATATCAAGATCCTCGCTTCGCATCGAATTTCTAGAGATTTTCTCAGAAATCAATAAGAACGAACCTTGATGAGAGTACTATGTACCATCCCAAATCGAAGGGACGAGGTAAAGTAACGATACAAAGTAATGTATGTGTTGTTTTATGTTTGAATGATTGACCTTTGGTAATAGACCGTATAATCGTTTTCCTTTGGAAAGATTATCATTGATAATTATCGTATCAGGATTGAGATCGAATCTTGTTAGGATCTAAATCTTAGAGAATCTGTAAGCAGGAATTGAGATGAAGACATCCGACATACACCCATTGTGAGTTGGACATGTCTCTTAGGTTTAAGGTTTCCTATGATGGCGAACCTATCCTTGCAAAATACCCGACCCGCGAAATCTGAAATGATTGTTGAAATAGGGATTTGATTATTGACTGCCGGTAGTGGGCAAGAGGTTATGTGAATGTGAAATGTAGATCTTGAAGTGCCAAATGGGTAGCGAAGCTATGCTAAAATTTTTAACCTTGGAAAAAAATGAATTCATGATCTGACAAATCATGGGATGTAAGTCCCCGTTGTATGGGACCATTGAGATGATGTAAAAGTTGGGATTGAAAGGCATATAAGCTGGATCTACCCTAGGACTTCAAAGAAATGCGTGAATTATGTTTCGTAAATCGAACTTGATGGAATATCTATCCAGTGAAAATCTGAATTCTTCTTAGTAAAGCTTAGATCGGCGAAAAGTTGCATTCATCAAAAACCCGTGAACATCATGGATAGAGAAAGTAAGTCAACATTAAGCCTGATCTTATTTCCGTAGTTATGTTTGATGAAACTCGCGTATTATAATGGATTGCACTTATGAGAAAAGACCGAATGTGGAGGAAATACCCACATGACTTTAACTCTATAAGAAACGAGTAGTAAGGTAAGATGATCTTTGAGGACAAAGATCCTGTTTAGGGGTAAATGCTGTGACAATCCGTCAATTTATGGTTGATATTTTATTCTTGAATATTATTTAAAAACATTATTTTAATGTTACAATATGAACTCACATATTTTTGGGAAGAAATTTGGATTAACGTCTTGAAGTAGCGTCGACTACGTTTAAACCGGAGGATTCAACGTTACGTGCCTACGTTTACATACACCGTCCTTGGTGACAGTCCGACATTTCAGAAATAAATTTATCCATGAATATTATTTTGGAGTTTTAAATTTGTGTTAGTTCATAAACTCACAAATTTACGAGAAGAGATTAGGACTTACGATTTTATTTTAACGTCTTTTACGACTAAACCGGAAACCTTAGGATTACGTATTTATGTTTTCGAACTCCGTTTTTTATGAGACAATTTTTATTGGATTCGTTTTGTGACGTTGATTCATAATTTATAAAAACGTTTTTCGTAAAACGACCCGAGGGCACGCAAATCGAGGAAACTAGAATCGAGGAGTACCCGTAAATAAATGGGGATGAGGCAAGTGGGACACTTGCCCCACCCCCACTATAACCATCCAACATACTACACCTCACTACATTTGGTGTCAAAGTTTTAGCTTTGTAACTTACACATGTAAGCTACAACTTACAAAAACCATCAACCTAAACCATTTCTTCACTTCCAACACATGCAAACCACTCTCTCATCCCTTTTCTCTCTCAAAAATTCGTCCATATTCAACCACCACCATTAAACACCCTCATTTGATCAATTTAACCACAATATCATGTGTTATTCACACATATGTTGAAGAACCTTTGAAGATATGAAGATTGGAGGTGATCTTAACCTATGAAAAGGAGTTTTCATGGGGTTAAAGGGCTGAATTCATGGAGGTGTTCATCTATCCAAAGTACTCAAGAAGTTTCCTTGCTAAAGTTGAAGATTTGATAACAAGAACCAAGTCTTGTTCATCAAAACCCTCATCTTTTCATCACTAATGGTGGTATAAAGATTGTTCTTGCTATCCTCTTGTTATTTTTGATTATGTAATCTTGTATTTCTTTCACTTATGTATATGTATATGATGATGAATGATGATAAAAATGTTATGTGGGGATTTGTTGTTGATAAACATGATTAAAAAGGTGAAAAACTATAAAGAACAAGGCTAAAATCTTGCTTAAAAGTGTTGGCTGTATAAAACAGTAAAGAAACATATCATGAACTGATAAAATGATGAAGTAGAATCCATTTACAGTAAGCTAAATGTCTTGTACACATGTGAGAGTTGGCCATGCAATGGAATCATTGTAATGAGTGAGATATGATCAAAACAAGTTTAGGGTATAAATCTGAGGTTACTGTTTTGGACGATTTTTAGAAACTATTTAGAAGATTATTCAACAGTAGATATAGAAGAGTTAAATGTAGCACATATCATGTAGTTTATGTGATAAAAATTTGAGCTTCTAATTCATTATAGAACTCTAGATATGTTAAAAATGGTGAACATGAAGTTAAAAATCAGATTTTTGGAAATAATGTTTATTATTATTATATAAGCACTCACATTATAATGTATAAAATGTAAAAATATAAACCCACTAACTTATAAAACTTATTTATATAAATGTATAAAAGGTTAATTAAATGGGTAAATTATATAAATTGTGGTAAAATAATATTTATAAGTAATAAAAACTATAAACTTGATTTTTACGACTTTTTCGGCTATCGCCGTGAAATTAACGTTTTTCGCCAAATAAAACTTAGACGACCAAACCCGTCTAATGTAAAGTTTATAAAAGTCATATACTGATGTTTAAGTAACTAATACAAGTAAAAACCGATAAAATCCGAACTATAAGAAATACGGACGTTAACGGACTAAATTAACGTTATTGGACTAATAATACAACAAAAATGGACTAGAACACTTATAGACTTATTATTGGACTTAACCCATTTGGGCCCGACTTGAAAGTGTATGTACTGATAATATGAGTACAAAAAGGATTAATACAAGTTAAGAACTTATAATAGGCTTATTGGACCTAAAACACGTAAATAGGTAAAACGAGAAAACTAGTATAAATGTTATCGACACATAACTCAAAAATGAGTAAACGAGAATATGTAAACCCACTTGATCATCATATATAAATAATCATCATATGTATACATAATTGATATTTTTATAAAGTCATTGGACAAACGTCTAAGACCGAGTATTATTTGTCTAGGTTTCCGTGATTGAAGCACGTACTGTACGTCCGAATTGCCGACAACCTGTCTTCCCACATCAACGTGAGTTCATAGCCTCGCACTCTTTTAAATGTTTTATAAATTCTTTATAAACCCGCGAGGGAGATAACATGTTAGTTTTTATAAAAGTTTGGACACCATTTGTCCCGATTGTTTATTTATTGATTTTGGACCCGAATGATTGAATGACCCGATTGTATGACCCGATAAATGATTAATGGACCCGATAGATGAAATCAAATGGATTATTAAAGTTAGGTTATGTCACTAAAAGTCCCATTAGCATGAATTGTGAACTACCGGGAGTTGGTAGACGCTTATGCATTTAATAGTACTATTTGGGGACGATCACCCCAGTTCGCGCCTTGACGGTTGATCCCCGTCGTGCCACATTGATTGGTAAGCGAATTAATGTATGAGAAGATTTCCATAGCGTGACCTTTGTGACGACACGCTACTTTAGATGGGCAAAATTGGTATCGGGTTAGCTACCCGTTGTTGGTTTAGTAAGGTAACAATGTCATGCGGCTTATAATAATCCAAAATCTAACGAAATACTATTAGACGCTTCGAATTACGATGTATTGCCTGACTAGCAATATTGGGTCATACTATTGATATTATGTTTGTATTCTGGTTTTCGTAACCATATTCATATAACGGTTTTTATTTTCATGCAACGTCATAAGACGTATTGTATGATGTTTTTACGACATTGGCTCATATAATAATTTTTAAGGCAAATGCCTATATTATGATTTTCGATAAGGATTTATATAAAATGACTTTGGCTATTTTATGGCCTATTACAAAGATTTGTATAAACTGATTTTGGCTATTTTACGGCCTATTACAACGATTTGTACGAATTGATTTTTGGTACTAATTTTATACCAAAATTATATTGATGGAATTTATTAAACTCTATGAATTCACTCGGCGTTATCGCTGACCTTTTCTTTTAACATGTTTTATCTCAGGTACTTGAAGGTAATTCTCGGGAAGACGACAAGAATTCATGGCCCGCACTTAAACAATATTTTCCATTCAAATACTTTGTAAAACTTTGTATGAAATAATATGACTTGGGACCGATGTAACTTTGATATTTATGAATGGAAATGATTTATTATTAAACAACGCGATTTTTATGCGTTGTCTATGATGTGAGTAATGTGCTATCCCGTAACACCAACGAGTCTTCCGCTGTATTGAGTTGTATAAATTTGGGGGTGTTACATCAGCCTTTGTTGCGACCAACATTGGATCCCTTAGAACTGCATTTCTTTGTTACGTAATACCAAATGAGCACTTTGGTCTACCCAGTCGTGATGATGTTCACACTGGTGTTATATCTTACAAAATAGCCCATACTGCTTATTTAGCAAAAGGAAACCCACATGCTCAAGAATGGGATGATTGGTATTGAAGTGTTGAAGAAGCCTTTCATCAAGGGATGGATGTTGATATTTAGTCTTCTAAGAAGATTGTGAGCTGTGAGCACCATGGTTAGGCTGGTGCAGAGATCTACTGGCCAGAGTCGTACAACAACGCAATGAAGAAATAAAGGTTAGTAAAATTTGTTATATTTAAACAATTTGATCATTCATCTTTTTCATATATACCCTTCTTAATACGTAAGAATACACGATTCATGTAGGACAGTTAAAAACAAACATGAAAGATAGTTAATTAATGATTTCTCTTCATCCGAAAGTGATACATTGATACGTATTTGAAAATGTTCAAGGTCATAAACCGAAACCACATTACATCTATGTTTGCTTGCAGATACTTGACATGTTCGAGGTAATAGAAAATGTAGTTTTAAGGTGATAAACTAATAGCTTACTGTAATCTAGTCAGTTAACTAAAATTTCTTTCACTACTTCATTTAGTATGATTTATCACACTGATATATAATCCTACACATTTAATGGATCTACTTATTATGAATACAACTTCTTTTGACCCCAGTGACAACTAATATAAAGAAGTAGTTGAATGACCTAAACATTTTAAACTGCTTATCATCTTAAAAAATAAGCAGATTTAGAGACATAATATCAACTTTATGGTGGTAATGTAGTATACTAATAAACTTGGTCATCTTCATGCCATACATTGAAACTAATACGTGATACAGGTAAATGTTTTATCTTAAATCAGATAAAGAGGATCGAAACTCTATTTCTTGAAGTGCTTATTTTAATTAGCTAAGTACTAATTCATAAGCAAAAAAACATGCTAGCCCAAATGCCCCCTTGGCTATATGGTCCAACAGCATGCATGAATGTATTCTTCTTTACCATAAGTGAATTTGACATGAATTTCCAAAGTGCCTAAGTTATTGTATTCTCTATAATTAATTAATAAGGCTTAACTAAAAAGCGTGAACCAATGGTTGCTTGATAATTTCAACTTTAAAACAGCATGAACACATCCAACCCCTACGTTTATGTGGTTTCAGGTTGGCAGCAACAGTCCGCGCAAGCTCAAGCTCAAGCTCAGATGAGGCCATGATCTTCAAATGCATCGATGCATGATTCTCAACCTCAGCTGGTTGCAAGAGGTGGTGGACCTAGACATCATAATGGGAAGTCTCAATGCGGACCTTCAGGAGGGTCAAACAGATATGCACAAGTTGTAAATCCTTTTGGTGTGGATAGAATCACCATCCAAATTGTGGTAGTAGGCTATTCCCTTCCCCAAAAATATTCGCAAGGCAGCGGCTCATACTGTGAGGCTGGCGCAATATAACAACTAGCACAAGTAAAAAGGTTCAGAAATTTTTGTGGTCAGATGGATTCTTTTGGTTGGAGCATCAATGAGTATGTTGTGTACATCTCTTATGTTGAGCATAAAAGTTCCTTCTTTGACATTTGTACACACACTCAGATACGGGATTACATTTTTTGTGAACTCAAATCTACAACTGAAAGAAACAAGGTATAAGTGCAACTATGCCTCTTTTTTTCAAACAAAGATCACATAGTTAATAAGCTTTTTGGAATTTATAAACATATAAGGTAACAACAGTTTATAAGATTCTTTCGCAGAAAAGTTATATACAGCTCTTGTGAACGTTGGTGCTAAAGTTATAGAAGAGGCTACTGTAGGTACTAACCGATTACTTGTCATACTAATTGTAACCAGATGGTTCAATTAAAACTACTTACCCAATTTCCAACCGTCTTTGTGATTTTAGTCTCATTACACGAGACATCACTTATGTTTTCACAAAATTGTATGTTTTGGTTGCAAATGCTAAAATATTCGAGTATCTTATTATTTCTAATTATAAACAGTAGATGCAAACAAAATTTTATCGCCTGAAACATGAAAGTGTGGCTTAGATTTTAAACAGAACATGAATGTCACTAATTTTGTTGGGCTCTCATATTATACATTCACAATCCCAGTTACTTCAACTTTAGCGCACAAAATTGAGTCCAAACAGGCAAACAGGTTGATTCTCGACATATATACACAGGCTGGATTTAACCAACCAGGAAAACACATTTATACAGATTTTACACAGAATATCGACAGTGAATGCCATAAAATATAATCAATTCAAAAATACAACCTAATCACATCAGTGTTCAACATCGCGAATAAACTAAGAAAAAGTTCTAACTTATATCATTGTTAAAAGGGCTAGCCGGTAAAGTGATGTACAAAACATATTTGGTGTTGCTTATGTAAGTTCGATCATATGATGGTTTCACATAATTTGTTTAGAAGAACAAGAAACATTAGTATAGGAAAAAACATATTACGTAGTACTATATATATATATGCGATAATATTACTGTACTAAATAACATATGTGAGTTCGTTCAAAAAACATAAATAAACTTAGAGTGATCATTTCTCTCTTTTGCTTTTCAACTAATGTTTATCTATTTCCATATACTAGCTAACCCATTTTGAGTGACTAGACGATTACCCGCGCATAGCAGCGGAATTACCTAAAGACATATAAATAATGATATGCTTCGAACTCGTGACCCAATAATTGCCTAGCGATAGATAGTTAATGATTTATTAATTGACCCGATGGTCGAATCGGTAACCCGGTGACTCGTCCGGGTTAAACCGGTAGGCGCGCCCGTTCCCATTGACTCGATCGAATTGACTCGGTGGTCGAATCCGTGTCCCGGTGGTTGAACCCGTGACCCGGTGACTCGATAGGATTGACCCGGTGGTCGAAGCCAGTGACCCGGTGGCTCGACAGGATTGACCCGGTTATCAAACCCGTTACCCGGTGACTCGATCGGGTTAACCCGATTGTAACACCCCACTTGGATAAGTGGACCGTTACGTGTATTTATGGCGTGTCATCAAAGCATAAGGTAAATGTCCTAAAACATTAAATGACCATAACGGAAATACTGGAATCAAACATCGGTAATCCAATCAAAGCTCAAAACATGAAAGATAAAATACTAAAGGAAAGGACTAAACAATGTCCAAATAAGCAGAATAATGTAAGAAATGCATAAAGTAAGAAGTCTGGGTAGCTTCCATCCAAATGCACGTGCTCTCAGAATCCTAAGAGCGTCCTGGGGTACCTGCCGTTAGAACATGAAAGGGAACTACGGCTGAGCATAACGCTCAGTGAACGGATATAAAGCATGATAAGGAACTACTGAAATGAAACAGATGGTAAAATACTGGAGCTGTAAGACTGATATGTAAAGCTGCAGCGGAAATCTGTGCATAATCTGTAAAGTCTGATTTGTAAATAATAAAGCTGAACTGTTATCTGATAAATCTGAAAACATGCATTTACTGTATTTTAATTTGCCAGACTTATATAGGTCACGTGCTGTAACAACCGTGCATGAATAACTGGAGGGGTGACCTCATCATGCTGTAGAGGGGTGACCTCTAAATAACTGTGCTGGGTGGAGGGATCAGCTCCAATGTGAAGGATGTAGAGCACACACCACATTCACCCTGATAACATGAAACACTTATAAGCCTAGGATGCATCCATACGCCCCACTAATAATACTGATAAAATGGCCAAGCTGAGCTGAGTGGGACGATGCAGGATATCACACTCCTGCATGTGAGTCACGACACCGGTGCCTCTAGTGCCGTGGTTACGGTACCTCCGTAACTAGTACATAAACTGGTCGTGCTTGTATATAATGCTCAGGCAATTTATTTAGTTATTAATATGATTACTGATAAACTTAAACATATACTGGGGAAAAACATTTGGCTGAAGACGGGGAATCCTAATCATGCATAGGAAGGAAGTCCTTACTGAAAGGGCGGAAATCCGTACCTCGTGTCCAGTAATGAGATAAGACTGAAAGCTGAAAGATCTATTCCGACTTCATGGTTACTACATAAATAACGGACGCGAATAAGTCGACTGATTACTATTTATTGTTACTGATTTTATCTGTTCTTAGTTTGATTTGTTTTATTCTTTATTTCTGTTTATGTAAAATCTGGTAAATCTTATAGTCCGATGTATCTCTGATAAATCTGATTGTTCATTAAATGATTACTGAAACTCGTATATCTTGTATTCTTGATCAATTTATATTATACGGTATTCTGATTATGGTACTCTACTGTAATCTGGTATTAAAATATTACTATAAATAGTAACCTGCCATAAATAGAACTACTAAAATCTGAAAGGTTTTCCAATTTAGTCTTTCTAAAATTTTAAATCATTAAAACAAGTCACATGTTTAAAGTAAATAAAAGGATTAATTTTGTTACTAATTAAGTAAGAACACAAAACAATTAATTAAGTTTATTTAATACAACTTATTTATAAAAGATTTAATAAAGTAAATCCTTGTATTTTAATATATTCCCACTGCTTTTGTTATGTTCCCACTGCTTTCATTATATTCCTACAGTTATATATAATTCCCACTGTTTTTAATTAATTCCCACTGTTTTCTATAAAGTTCCCACTGTTATGTATATTTCCCACTGTCAATATTATGTTCCCACCGTTAGTTATCCTGCTTATAATCCCAAACACCCCTTTTTCTGAGTTAGTCCCAAACACCCCCTGCTCGTATTTGATTCACGTCTGGGCAACAAAAGACCACCGAGAGCTTTCCTGCTCTCGGTTTTCATAATCGATAACAACCCGACACCCACTTGTTCACTAACCAAACACCCCTGATGGTGATTCGGTTTGCTGCGGCTGTATAAACAAAACCACCGAGACTTTAAAAAGTCTCGGCTGTAGAATCCAAGAAACCACGAGACATGGTGATGTCTCGGTTTTGTGTGTACTCACTCAAACCCGACACGCCCTTTATGATTATTTCATGGTTACCCCAAGATTCTGTTTGTGCACACCAAATCAAAACAAAAGAAAACGTGATAATCAAAAGGAATAGGAACGAGTGTAAATACCGTTTCAGGATTGATAAGGATGATGGATTACCCGAACCTTTGGTAACAATGGGGTCGAAACACCCCTTTTTCTTTCTTCTAAGCCGGCGGCCAAACACAAAGCACAAACCCTAGGAATTCTTTTTTTTTCTTTTTTTTGTTCGCTGTATGTGTAAAGGGGAAACCCCCATTTTTTTTCTTTCTTTAGAACCAAATGGGCCAAAGCCCAATTCTTTCCCTTTTTTTTTTACAATTAATGTCGTGAATACTTGTTTTTACTTCTCGTGTCTTTGTTTCTAAATCGCGATAATTATTTTTCGTGTAATAATACATACGTAATATATTCTGAAACTTAATAATTATTCATTTGTAATATTTAAATAAACTGAGACTACGCGTATTTACTATTAATGTTTAATTATTTCTTGTAAAATAAATAATTCGTCTGTAATATTTCTGAGACTAAATACTTCTTATCTGAATAAACTGTAATATTTATAGTATTTAAATAAACCGGGATTGCGTATTTAATTTCTGCGTTTATATCTCTATCTAATAATTAATACTTATATAGTTTATTAAAATTAAACTGCGTATTTAAATATTCTGATTTTTAAATACGGGTTTTACAATTCTTCCCCTCTAAAAACAATAATTCGTCCCCGAATTAAAGATACGACCATACTGGGTTTTACAATTCTTCCCCTCTAAAAAAAATATTCGTCCTCGAATTATCGGTAATTTAAACCAATCGACGTAAAAGCTGAAGGTATACGTAAGCTGAAAGACGTATAAGCTGAAAGGACACATATGTTGAAAGATCATGAAGGCTGAAAGGCATATAAGCTGAAGGATCATTCGTCCTTGATTTAGAACATAATGCCGCTGAAAGGGTATAAACATGACATGACTGGAATGAACATGGAACGTGACATGACTGAAAGAACTTAACTGGATTTATTGAAGGAAAGGGGATGAGAGGTCCGGATGGACTCCTCCGTTTCGAGTGGCTTCCCGCTCGAAACGATTCCTTCAAGGGTCTAAACATAATGAATAGAATCTTGGTCCTGATGACCCTGTCCTGATGATGCTGAATAGTTTCCGGTTCTATACTTAAGATAGATTTTCTGAATCTGAGTGAATAAGCTATAGCATGTAGGATACATGAAGTGGTACGTATAATTATCCTGAAAAGATAACATTTGTATCTCTGAGCAAGCTGCTGAGAATATATATAGGGACGAACTATGTGAACAATTGTGAACATGTTAAGTGAGCAATTGTGAACGTGGTTCATAATTATATGAGGAGCGCTAGCATGGAATTAGAATATGATAAGTGAATCATACTGTGAACGTGATACTAAAAGATATTATGAACGTATGCTGACTGAGGAATGAATGCCAAACGATACGGCCTGAGATGTGAGACGTCTGCCTGGTTATGGAATAGTTGTGCTAAACTTGAGTCTGGTCTCTCAAGCTTTCTGTAACCGTATTCGGTAATAAACTGAGAAACGTGTATCGTGAAATGGCACACGAACTTGAACGTGAACAATGTTATGAACACAAACGTGAGCTTAAATTATGAGATAGCATAAAAGATGAACTGAAACAGCATCATACCGCGAATGAGACGTAAACGTGAAAGTGAAAATAAACATGAATTTAAAGTGGGCGTAAACATACACTTGATCGTGAACATGAATTCTGTCTGATATGATGGTCAAAGGAATGCCTTGAATTCGTACGATTTACTGTTGAATTTTAAAATCTTCTGCAGATCTGCTACTACGTGATCCTTTCGGATGAAAGAGACGCGCAGGCTGATTACATGGTTGATGATAACTTAGATAGTATCATACTTTCTCTGAGTCTGTGGTAAACTGATACCAATCTCCATGGAGTCTCGTCTCATTTTTGCTCAGAAATTTCTAAGGATCGTAATAACATCACTAACCTGACAGCGTTCTATCTCGAACCTGCGGTATGTCAGGCATCTAGACATGAACATAGCTACATAAATGTGTGATACTGCTTCTAACAACATCCTGCCTGGAATTATGGAACATTCTGGTGGATATCTGTTTGCACAGCCATGGAAGAAATTCTTAGGGAGAACTGTCGGCAATTTCTGCGGTAACAGTCAATCGAGTTCTAGAAAGGTTTGTACTCCGTTCACAGTCGTCGGTCGAGACCATCAGGTGATGGCCTTCACCTTCGCATCATTGTTTGAAATTTCTTTCTGCTAAGGTAGAATGGCTCAGAAATGCCACTTTGTTCAATTGGAATTCATATATGGAAAGCTGTATATAAAATCTTCTCCTATCGAAGATTCTGTACAACTGTGAGAAGATGATTCTCGTGTTCTTCTTTAGGATTTGGTAGACCAGAATGTGATCAATGAATATGCTGACTAGTTTGTCTGAGAATCATGGGAAAATTTTTTTATTCATAAATTCCATAAGATAGCTGAGCATTAGGGAGTTCAGAAGTATAAATTCAAAATTTTAGAGAGACTATGTCGTGTGTAACAGCAGTCTAGAAAACCTTGTGTTCTTTCTCTCAACACTGTTGGTGGTATGATCGTGAATCGTTCTAGAAAATATTTAAGGCATCGTAGTAGGCCAGAAGACCTCCTGTACGTGGAATGAACATTGATTATGTATGGTGACCTTGTAAAATTTGGTGATCGATCCATGATCTCATGTTACCGGCCTTTTTCTGGTCAGACAGAAAATGGTGCACCTTCTGGTGGCGCGCTAGGACGAATAAAGCCTCATCCTGGTAATTCTTGTAGCAAATGATGCAACCCTTTAACTTAGATGCAACTCTGGAATAAAGAGTTTTGGAAACAGGCACTATTCTTGAGACAAGCTCGATGTTAGATTATGTCTCGTAGTTAGGAAGGAATTTCTGGAATGACATCTGGAAATTTTGTATAATCTGCTGATCATGGATTCGAGGAATTTTAGAAGTGAATTTATAACTGGTAGCTAAAAGTGTTCGTAGCTATGTATTGATAAGTCACGCGCTTGTAAGGAAGAAACAACTTGTATTGATTTTTCTGGCAGGAATATATAATGAATATATTTGGGATTTAGTAAGACGGATCTCGTCGTCAACTGAAAGGAGAACTTTAATAAATATGGTGATACTGTTGAGTCCTTTCTGGGTGAGAGGCAGATAACTACCTGGTTTGAGATAAAGCTGACATAGGAATACGTGAAGTAAACATGGCGACTTTTCACTAAATGTGTTCGTCTGTAACCTCACATAATGATTACCGTGTGCTTAATTTGAATAATAATCTAGTGTGGTGACTGAATTTTAATGATCTGATTCATGCGTGGCATAATAGAACGGGTATACCCCTTTCTAAAGGGTACCCTGAATTTCTGAGGGCCTGGTTTAGAAACATACTGGAGTTATGAGTTCTGACTCGTATTTTGACAAAAGGTTCGTATGACGTGTATCGTAACTGGGGTCCTGAAAGGTCTTCCGAAATGATACTTGGGACCTACGTCTTGACTGTTGTCTGAACATGTATTTTAATGGGTGAGTCTGAATGAGATTAAGAAGTTCTGGTAACTGCTAGGGTTGGCGGACCGGTTAGACTACTGACCTCTGTATTTCTGGTCACGTCCGTTCCAGAATTCCGATGGTTACTGACTGATTAATTATAACCACGGTGGTTGTCACTACTGCTTTGTCTGTCAATTTATGACGATCATTATCATGACCCTGATTCATGTAACTATTCTGCTGAGTGGCCGGCTGAGTTCCGGTTCCCACTCTTTGAATATACGGTTAGCTGAGTAGAGTGTGACATCTAACTGAGAAGGTAAAAGTATGTAATGGAATGGTAGTGTCTGATGGTTGAAATTTATTCTTGACATAAAGTTCAAATTTATAGTTTTCGTCCTTGCTCTGCGGTGTCTTTATAGTATAACAGCATCAGCATCAGCATCTTGAGAAATCTCCGAAGTATCAGCAGCATCAGCAATTTTGAGGTCTTCAAAGTGTTCGCAGCATCAGCATCTGGTAAAATCTTCAACTCACGAGCAGCATCAGCACCTGGTAAAATATCGACAAGTGGAAACGCCCGAGACGATTGAGGATCGATTAGCAATATCCATGGAGTAGGGTACCTGGTGTACACCTGGACTACTGTACATGAAGTACAAAATGAATATTGCACATGAAGCATATCGAGATATTGTACGTGGAGTACACATGTATCACTGTACAAGGAGTATAACTGAGGCACTATACAGAGGGTACATATAGACTACTGTTCATGGCACTGGTGGGAATTTTATTGGATGGTCGATACTGGTGTCGCTTGTCTGACATGATCAAAGAAATAAATTGATTTAAACGGTAATAAACAAACCTGAAATTAGTAACATGATAGGCTGACAATTCCTACGTCGACTTACTGCTGGTTGTATCGAGGCTGAAAAGTATGATATAATCAAAGTCCCAACAGTGGTCAGGATGAAGCATGATTAATGAAGGTAAATCATAATTTATCATGAAAACGGGTTTTACTGAAGTTCTTGTATATCTTAACATGAAAACATCATTACCTTGTTGAAAACATAATCCTCGTAAGGAGACATGAAACTGAATCATCATGTAGATGACATCAACGTGAGGGTATAAAAATTTGACTGTTACAAGGAACATAAAGTCAAATCAACTGAGGTGTAATATCAACTGATGTGGACGGCTATGGTTCAATCTACAGAATTTAAAGAAGAAAACCTGAGACTAAGTAGGGGCTATTCTGGTTCAATTCATACTGGTCAAAATTTTCTGAGAACTGTCATGTATAGAAATTTATAATCTCGGACTAAATATGGATGGATGTAGTTCAATCCATACTTGTCAAAATCTATGAAATGTCCTGATATGACAAAGGTGAACAACTGTGGATCGGTTCACAAAACATCATTTGACTGAAAAGCATGAAATTCGACTTGAGAAATGGTGAACGTTTATGGCTGGTTCACCAAGTGATATTTGACTGAAAACATGAATCTATCATGAGTAAGGGTAAACGCCTATGGTCGGTTTACCAATACAAAATCTGAACGACAAGGGTGAGCGCCTATGGCCAGCTCACCAAAACGAAAATTCAGTCAAAACTTTAAGAAAACTGACTGATAAATGAAGAAAACTGACTGAATAATCCATGAGAAACATGAAAAATAACAACGCCAAAATCTGGGAAGTTCCTGGTGACTACCCACTAGTCACAAGTCAAGTTTTAGAGCCTACAGGTCGAACCTTGCGCTCTGATACCATATTGTAACACCCCACTTGGATAAGTGGACCGTTACGTGTATTTATGGCGTGTCATCAAAGCATAATGTAAATGTCCTAAAACATTAAATGACCATAACGGAAATACCGGAATCAAACATCGGTAATCCAATCAAAGCTCAAAACATGAAAGATAAAATACTGAAGGAAAGGACTAAATAATGTCCAAATAAGCAGAATAATGTAAGAAATGCATAAAGTAAGAAGTCTGGGTAGCTTCCATCCAAATGCACATGCTCTCAGAATCCTAAGAGCGTCCTGGGGTACCTGCCGTTAGAACATGAAAGGGAACTACGGCTGAGCATAACGCTCAGTGAATGGATATAAAGCATGATAAGGAACTATTGAAATGAAACAGATGGTAAAATACTGGAGCTGTAAGACTGATAAGTAAAGCTGCAGTGGAAATCTGTGCATAATCTGTAAAGTCTGATTTGTAAATAATAAAGCTGAACTGTTATCTGATAAATCTGAAAACATGCATTTACTGTATTTTAATTTGCCAGAGCTTATATAGGTCACGTGTTGTAACAACCGTGCATGAATAATTGGAGGGGTGACCTCATCATGCTGTAGAGGGGTGACCTCTAAATAACTGTGCTGGGTGGAGGGATCAGCTCCAATGTGAAGGATGTAGAGCACACATCACATTCACCCTGATAACATGAAACACTTATAAGCCTAGGATGCATCCATACGCCCCACTAATAATACTGATAAAATGGCCAAGCTGAGCTGAGTGGGACGATGCAGGATATCACTCTCCTGCATGTGAGTCACGACACCGGTGCCTCTAGTGCCGTGGTTACGGTACCTCCGTAACTAGTACATAAACTGGTCGTGCTTGTATATAATGCTCAGGCAATTTATTTAGTTATTAATATGATTACTGATAAACTTAAACATATACTAGGGAAAAACATTTGGCTGAAGACGGGGAATCCTAATCATGCATAGGAAGGAAGTCCTTACTGAAAGGGCGGAAATCCGTACCTCGTGTCCAGTAATGAGATAAGACTGAATGCTGAAAGATCTATTCCGACTTCATGGTTACTACATAAATAACGGACGCGAATAAGTCGACTGATTACTATTTATTGTTACTGATTTTATCTGTTCTTAGTTTGATTTGTTTTATTCTTTATTTCTGTTTATGTAAAATCTGGTAAATCTTATAGTCCGATGTATCTCTGATAAATCTGATTGTTCATTAAATGATTACTGGAACTCGTATATCTTGTATTCTTGATCAATGTATATTATACGGTATTCTGATTATGGTACTCTACTGTAATCTGGTATTAAAATATTACTATAAATAGTAACCTGCCATAAATAGAACTACTAAAATCTGAAAGGTTTTCCAATTTAGTCTTTCTAAAATTTTAAATCATTAAAACAAGTCACATGTTTAAAGTAAATAAAAGGATTAATTGTGTTACTAATTAAGTAAGAACACAAAACAATTAATTAAATTTATTTAATACAACTTATTTATAAAAGATTTAATAAAGTAAATCCTTGTATTTTAATATATTCCCACTGCTTTTGTTATGTTCCCACTGCTTTCATTATATTCCTACAGTTATATATAATTCCCACTGTTTTTAATTAATTCCCACTGTTTTCTATAAAGTTCCCACTGTTATGTATATTTCCCACTGTCAATATTATGTTCCCACCGTTAGTTATCATGCTTATAATCCCAAACACCCCTTTTTCTGAGTTAGTCCCAAACACACCCTGCTCGTATTTGATCCACGTCTGGGCAACAAAAGACCACCGAGAGCTTTCCTGCTCTCGGTTTTCATAATCGATAACAACCCGACACCCACTTGTTCACGAACCAAACACCCCTGATGGTGATTCGGTTTGTTGCGGCTGTATAAACAAAACCACCGAGACTTTAAAAAGTCTCGGCTGTAGAATCCAAGCAACCACCGAGACATGGTGATGTCTCGGTTTTGTGTGTAGTCACTCAAACCCGACACGCCCTTTATGATTATTTCATGGTTACCCCAAGATTCTGTTTGTGCACACCAAATCAAAACAAAAGAAAACGTGATAATCAAAAGGAATAGGAACGAGTGTAAATACCGTTTCAGGATTGATAAGGATGATGGATTACCCGAACCTTTGGTAACAATGGGGTCGAAACACCCCTTTTTCTTTCTTCTAAGCCGGCGGCCAAACACAAAGCACAAACCCTAGGATTTTTTTTCTTTTTTTTTTTGTTCGTTGTATGTGTAAAGGGGAAACCCCCGTTTTTTTTTCTTTCTTTAGAACCAAATGGGCCAAAGCCCAATTCTTTCCCTTTTTTTTACAATTAATGTCGTGAATACTTGTTTTTACTTCTCGTGTCTTTGTTTCTGAATCGCGATAATTATTTTTCGTGTAATAATACATACGTAATATATTCTGAAACTTAATAATTATTCATTTGTCATATTTAAATAAACTGAGACTACGCGTATTTACTATTAATGTTTAATTATTTCTTGTAAAATAAATAATTCGTCTGTAATACTTCTGAGACTAAATACTTCTTATCTGAATAAACTGTAATATTTATAGTATTTAAATAAACCGGGATTGCGTATTTAATTTCTGCGTTTATATCTATGTCTAATAATTAATACTTATATAGTTTATTAAAATTAAACTGCGTATTTAAATATTCTGATTTTTAAATACGGGTTTTACACCGATGGTCAAACCCGTGACTCGAAAAGATTGGCCCGATGGCCGAACCCGTTACCCGGTGACTCAGTCGGGTTGGTCCGATGGTCGATCCGTGACCCGATGACTCGACCGGGTTGACCCGTTGGTTGAACCCGTGACCAAGTTACTCGACCGAATTAATCCGGTTGTGAAACCCGTGACCCGGTAACTTATGCAATTGTTTATAGTTTAATTTTTTAATATTTCCTATTTTATCTAACTTATGTGCATTTAATATTTCAACAATGTTATAATTAATATCCAACTTCTATGCATTTAATTTTTCTATAATTCTATAATTAAATCATTTTTCAACATTTAAGATTTTGAGGTTTTTCTTTTATAAGTAACAGAGATAATGTTCTATATTAAGTATAACCCTACCTCTTCTACTACTAATATTTTGTGACTTGTGGAAAGAAAATGCCTTTTTGTTGTTCAATCTTTTTTATAGTCAATAGAAACATATATAAAACAAACATACAATTCAAATTGCCGTATAATATAATCTCTTAGTATTATATTATTTCTTTTCAAAAAAAAGTATTACAGTATTATTTAATAAAAATATTAAGAAAATTTTAAATAGAAGTGGCAAACAAAAGGCGACACAAACAAAGCAATAGAAATATATTATCCAGAATAGAGACATAAAATATCAATGTTATTGGCCTTATTAATGGCGTTTTATTTTTGTGTCAATAATGGACAATTGGTGAAATAGTCAACTTTGACTTCAAAATTTGAACTTTGATTAAACAAAATAAAATAAAAAATGCTCATAACTTTTTCTTTCCTGAACAATGGTTTCAATAGTTTACAGCCAAATCGCACAGTTTCTCAGCCAAGAACGAGGCAACTTTCTGAGTCTAGGAAGGTAGCAATGTACAAGAATTTTACTCCGTATATACTCTTTGGACACTTTTACGGTTCAAAGTTTACATGTGTTCCTAAACAGTAATAAAAGTCAATAACTTTAGCTATTTACTCTTTCTGTTTCGAAAAACAACAAGGGCTATGTCGTACTCCGATTATGCCATACCCATGTCTAATTGATGCCATTCGTGATGAGAGTGTTACACCAGTCTAGTTTGTGGAAGATTCACCTCTCATCTATGATAATACCAAGCCATCAGTTGATCAAACTGCTGAATATTTAAGAATTAACTTAGGTCGGATGGCACTAATGAAAGCATTTTCGTCCATGTGGCAGTATGCAACAAGGAACGTGGGAGATGATACGTTCAGCTTATTAAAATGATTAAAGATCATGGGATCATGTATGGGTCACAGCCTAATCGTGTGCTTTTATCTTCTATCATTGAAGAACGGTTTGGACTAGAGGTGGTAAAATGGTTGAGTTGGGTTGGGTTGGGTTGGGTTGGGTTGGGTTGGGTCATGGGTCTTAGATGGGTTTGAGTTTAGATGGGTATGAGTTTAGATGTGTCTTTTAGGAGGTTGGGTTTAGATGGGTTGGGTCTAGATGAGTTTGGGTGTAAATGGGTCTTTAAGAAAAGTTTGGGTTTTTTTGGGTTTTTTTTGGGTTTAAATGGGTTTTTTTAGTTTTAAATAGGTTTTTAGGAGGTTAGCCTTTTACTTTTTGACGTTTTGTTAATAACTATACATTTTCCTCAGTAAATTTACATTTTCGTCAGAAATTTTACGTTTTCGTCAGTAAATTTACGTTTTCGTTAGTAAATTTACGTTTTCGTCAAAAATTTTAAGTTTTCATCCGAATTTTTACGTTTTCATCAGAAATTTTACGTTTTGATCAAAAAAATTACGTGTTCATAACAAGTTTTACGTTTTCATCATAAATTTTACGTTTTCGTCAGTAAATTTACGTTTTTATCCGTAAAATTACGTTTTCGTCAGAAATTTTACGTTTTCTTCAGAAATTTAACGTTTTCGTCAGAAATTTACCGTTTTCGTCAGAAGTTTTGCGATTCGTCAGAAACTTTAGGTTTTCGTCAGAAATTTTACGTTTTCGTCAGGAATTTTACGTTTTCATCAGAAACTTTACGTTTTCGTCAGGAATTTTACGTTTTCATCAAAAAAATTACGTTTTCATCAGAAATTTTATATTGTTGGTCAGTAAACTTACGTTTTCGTCAAGAATTTTACGTTTTCGTCAGAAATTTTACGTTTTCATCAGAAATTTTACGTTTTCGTCAGGAGTTTTACGTTTTCATCAGAAATTTTACGTCTTCGTTAAAAATTTTACGTTTTTGTCAAAAGTTTTACGTTTTCTTCAGAAATTTTACGTTTTCGTCAGAGAGTTTACGTTTTCATCAGAAATTTTACGTTTTCGTCAGTAAATTTACGTTTTCGTCTGAAATTTTACGTTTTCATCAGAACTTTTACGTTTTCATCCGTATTTTTACGTTTTCATCAGAAATTATACGTTTTGATCAAAAAAATTACGTGTTCGTAAGAAGTTTTACGTTTTCATCATAAGATTTACGTTTTCGTCAGAAGTTTTACGATTTCATCCGTAAAATTACGTTGTCGTCAGAAATTTTACGTTTTCTTCAGAAATTTTACGTTTTCGTCTGAATTTTACGTTTCGTCAGAAATTTTACGTTTTCGTCAGAAGTTTTACGATTTCGTCAGAAACTTTACGTTTTCGTCAGAAATTTTACGTTTTCGTCAGGAATTTTACGTTTTCATAAGAAATTTTACGTTTTCGTCAGAAATTTTAAGTTTTCATCAAAAAAATTACGTTTTCATCAGAAATTTTATTTTTTCGTCAGTAAACTTACGTTTTCGTCAGAAATTTTACGTTTTCGTCATAAATTTTACGTTTTCATCAGAAATTTTACGTTTTCATCAGAAATTTTACGTCTTCGTTAAAAATTTTACGTTTTTGTCAAAAGTTTTACGTTTTCTTCAGAAATTTTACGTTTTCGTCAGAGATTTTACGTTTTCATCAGAAATTTTACGTTTTCGTCAGTAAATTTACGTTTTCGTCTGAAATTTTACGTTTTCGTCTATAAATTTACGTTTTCATCCGTATTTTTACGTAATCAGAACTTACGACGAAAAAGTAAATTTACTGACGAAAACGTAAATTTATAGACGAAAACGTAAAATTTCAGACGAAAACGTAAAATTCCTGACGAAAACGTAAATTTACTAACGAAAACGTAAAATTTCTGACGAAAACGTAAAATTTCTGACGAAAACGTAAATTTACTGACGAAAACTTAAAATTTCTGACGAAAACGTAAATTTACTGACGAAAACGGAAAATTTCTGATGAAAACGTAAAATTTCTGACGAAAACATAAAAATTACTGACGAAAACGTAGAATTTTTGACGAAAACGTAAAATTTCTAACAAAAAACGTAAATTTACTTACGAAAACGTAAAATTTCTGATGTAAACGTAAAATTTCTGACGAAAACGTAGAATTTCTGAGGAAAACGTAAAACTTCTGACGAAAACGTAATGTTTTGACGAAAACGTAAAATTTCTGACGAAAACGTAAATTTACCGACGAAAACATAAAATTTCTGACGAAAACGTAAAATTTCTGACGAAAACGTAAAATTACTGACGAAAACGTAAAATTTCTGACGAAAACATAGAATTTCTGACGAAAACGTAAAAATTTATGACGAAAACGTAAAATTCTGACGAAAACGTAAAATTTCTGACAAAAACGTAAACTTACTGACGAAAACGTAAAATTTCTGACGAAAACGTAAAATTTCTGACGAAAACGTAAAATTTCTGACGAAAACGTAAATTTACTGACGAAAACGTAAAATTTCTGAGGAAAACGTAAAACTTCTGACGAAAACGTAAATTTTTTGACGAAAACGTAAAATTTCTGACGGGAACGTAAATTTACCGACGAAAACATAAAATTGTTGAGGAAAACGTAAAATTTCTGACGAAACGTAAAATTACTGACGAAAACGTAAAATTTCTGAGGAAAACGTAAAAATTTTGACGGAAATGTAGAATTTCTGACGAAAACGTAAAATTTATGACGAAAACGTAAAATTTCTTACGAAAACGTAAAATTTCTGACAAAAACGTAAATTTACTGATGAAAACGTAAAATTTCTAATGAAAACGTAAAATTCCTGACGAAAACGTAAATGTACTGACGAAAACGTAGAATTTTTTATGAAAACGTAATATTTCTGACCAAAACGTATAATTTATGATGAAAACGTAAAAATACGGTGAAGACGTAAAAAACTAACAAGTGTGAAAATTTGACAAGCTTGTGAAAAAAATGGAAAACAAAACAATTTTGATATTACTAAAACCTATTGGGTGACCCATCTTGACCCATTAGTAATATAAAGGGAGATCCATCTAGACCCATGTGACATATGAGGAGACCCAAGTAGACCCATCTATAATTTTAAGAAGGAGTTTGTTTAACCCATCTAGACCCATCTAGGATATTAAGGGAAACCCAACTAGACCCCCTTTCTTTTTCTAATTTAACCAAGTTGACCAAAAAATTAACCGTGGGTCAAAATTTGTCACCTCTAGTTTGGACTATATGTTAAATTCTGAATCGACGAAAAATGTCTTGGAGTTTATGATAAATTTGAGCTTCTGTTGCATAACGTGGTTGCTTGAAATCATGTACGATTATCAGTTGTGTCAAACTAAATTTTGGGAGACTGTCAAAAAGTAAAAAACGTAAGGAACAAACAGTAACATTTGCTGATGTTGAGGGCATTGAGGATGCAAAAGATGAACTTCTTGAGGTAATTTGAGTTAACTGGTTACTTACCCGTGCTTTGTCCTTGATAAAGATAGTATATACACGAAACTTGGGGTAGAATTGCCTAAAGGAGTTTTGCTTACGGGTGCACCAGGAACTAGAAAAACGTTGTTGTCTCGTGCTTTGTCCAGAGAAGCTGGAGTTTCGTTTCTTCGTATTTGTGGAAGTGAATTCGTGGACACTTCTATATGTAGATTGTCAATATTTTTGAAGATAAAGTTCTCCTTTTATGAATCGAAAGAGACTCGTGATTTATTTGTTCGCTAATCGCTACTAAAATTAATATATCTTTTGATGTTGGTGTACTTGAATTAATGCCTATCTTTTGTGAGCGAATATAAACACTAGCCGGTTTGATCAGTTCCATGTTTTGTCATTGTAATAAATGAAATTTCCATTTATAGAGGATGGTTGAGTGTATCAGATAATACCAATGTTTTCAAACCCGGGTCAAGCGGTTGACCAGGTTCCGGTCGAAAAAACGGGTCATATTGATTCGGGTTTTACTTTTTCGAAACTCGGCTAGACCCGCTGGGTTTGGAGTGAACCGGGGCAACCCAATTCTGGAGAACCGGCGGGGTTTCGATTTTTTGGTGTTTTTAAAACAATATATAAATTTTACGTATTTGCAAAAAAAAAATTTACATATTATATTAGTTGGTAAATAATTTATATCTTTAATACACGGGAGTTTTATGGTTTTTATATATAACTTTTGTTAATTATTAAAAATATATATATTTGTTTTAGAAAACCGGGTTAATCCGGGTTGAGTATTACCCGATAACTCGACCGGATAAATTTAAAAATCAGATTTCAAAACATTGAATAATACTTGTTTATACAAGTGTGTGCAATTAGTAAACCTGTACATGTAGCATGCAAATGTGATAGTGGCATTAGTGTTTGTTTGGGACGACACATCTTACCACCTGCACACATAATATTGTCATGTCTATCTATTTTCATTATTTTTCTAAGAGCATCTTTAATGATAAAAGATTTGTGTAGTTTTTTTATTGCATTTAATGTTATATTTAATGAGTAAGAAGTTCTATAAATCAATAGAAAATGTCTTTGGTGCAATGCTTAAAAATACTTTCAAAAGTTTTTATAAATGGTAAAAAGTCTTTAAAAAACCTGTTTAAAGTTTACCTATTAAAGATGCTTTAAAAAAATTTGAGTTAATATTTTTATTATTTTCCGTATTATAACAAAATCTGACTATGATATATCAGGATATCATTAGAATTCGTGAAATAAATGTCAATAAGGTTTTTACTTAGTTACTTGACCTATTATTAGAGTTAAATACTGTTGATATAAAAGTTGGATGATCTTTGCTTGACCTAAATTAGGCTTAATCCGGGTAGGCTGGGCTCCGGCTCTTGCTCCAAGTGAATAACTTGCTGAGATCCTGCACACTAAAGCAACACGCGTTAGACTTACCGTGGGAGCGTATCTCACGATTAGACTCTGGTGTGAGAGTAAGTAATCGATTTAGGGTTATGAATCGGCTGAAGGTTGAGAGTATAGAGAATGTAATACCTTTGTGGAACCCTTGGGGGTTCCTTATATAGGCAGTGAAACCCTAATGGGCTGTCACTGTTACTTCGGCCCCAAGCATAAGATAATCACCATAATTAGCTTGATTGTTATCTTCTAATTATGGTGAGTGTATATCCTATACTTTGAGGCAAATCCCAATCCTGATAAGATTGTGATTCTGTCTAACCCTGTACCGGCCGTGCCGGGTCGTGGGCCGCACACATTTTATACGGCCACTATTCATTCAAGCCCATAAGCTTAAATGACATTAATCCAACCCATTCGTGATGGGCCGGATGCGGGTAGTACCCGTGCGCCGGGTTCTTGACCCGCTTGGGGACTATACGTCGTCATGTCCCCCCAGTCTAGTTGTTACAGCCGTAGGCGTAACCTCTGACTAATCAATACCCTTTATATATCGCTGTCGCAAACATAGCCGCACTCCAAAAACGCCAGCCAGGACAATATTAATGAATGCATTAATGATAGTCATTAGTCGGACGTTTTGTCTGTAAATGTGCACCAGACAGACCCACTCTTGAGCCACGTAAAACTGTCAAGAAGTGACACGTGGGTCCCATCTGACGTTTCAGAAGTGTCAGAAATCCCATCCGTTAGATGGGCGTAGTGGTTTACACGTGGCAAACATCCATTGCACCTCGTAACTCGAGGCAACCCTATAAAAGAGTTGGTGTTGTAACTGTGTAAACACACAGTTAACAACTCCATTTCCGCCATTGTTATACCTTCGCTCAATTCTTCATTTCCTCTCCTTCTTTTCCATGGAAATCCATCACACCAGGTTAGACCACCGCACCTTTCTAATCCTATTTATAAATCATGGTGAATGATAATCCTGTGATCACGGACGTCCTCAACGTGATGTCCGCGGAGAAGTATATAGACTTTTTGTCTGAATATTACATCCCTGGGAGCGTAAACCACACCTATCCAGGTGATGGTGAAGCCATCACGGACGCCCCTGCGGGGAAAATAGGCGTGTACACATGCCTATTTGACTCGGCTAACTACCACATCCCCCTATCTAGGTTCCTCGTAGATGTACTATTGTATTATGATTTCCACATAACCTAGCTTCACTGTATATGGGCGTGCAAGGTTAACCAATTTGAGGTTACCTGCCATGCCTGCGAAGTGACTCCCACCGTTAGTCTATTTAGGGTATCCTACTCCCTCAAATGGTAAATGGGTGGGTGTCGTTTAAAAAACGATCCGCAACCGCCCCTATGACTTATAGAAAACCCCTAGATTCCCTTAAAAAGTAATACGACCACTACTTTTTCATAGATGTCAAGGTGTTCCCTACCCCCTTTATTCTAAAGTACAAAGTACACTTTGACTATCCATCGTCCTCAAAGGATTATAGTAGGCGAGACATGAAAACGTTAGATACCAACCGCACAGACTTCCATAAGGGCCTGCCGGAGCATTTCTTATGCCTAGTAGGAATCAGCCGCAATTATTTTGGGAGGGAGGATAGATAACCATGCTTTCTAACCGATCGTAGACAGGGTAGGTACTCCTGACATATATGCCTGTTAACGTGTCCAAAATTCTTGTAAACTTACTAACACTTATCCGTGCTTATGTCCGCAGAGATGAAGTTGTTTGGTCTACTACGCCAAAGAGATTCAAGCAAGGTTCCGGAAGGATCCCGACCCTGAAAGAGGGCGAGCCCCCTTATTAGTCGCCACTGCCAACATGACTATCGCACTGGAAGAAACAACCGAGAAACGGTCGGATGAACAAGGACCAGTGATCCAGAAGTCGCCGCTGGATTTCACCAATGAAGATGGTGGTGAGCTGCTGCTGGAGAATGCCACCTCCATCCAAGGTGAAGAACAACAAACAGATCCATCTATCAACCGCATGTTTAATGATGATGATGAAGGAGAAGAGGAAGTGGCGCAGGAGGCCGGATCCTCCCAACAACCAAAACCTGCGTCCAAGAAGCGCAAAACCACCAGGAAGGTGGTGAAGAATGTAGAAGCGAAGGCGGGGTAACACAATGCGCCCCCCAAGAAACTGAGGAATGACCATCCGCAGTTCCAGGAAGGGAGCAGCACCACACTGCCGCAAGACAACCCCCGCCGCAAGCAGATACTCATGTATGGAAGGCAACACCAATTAGCGTTGTAGCTCCTACCATCACGGAACCAATGATAGATGTGACGTAAGTACTTGTTATACTTCATAATATTTGATCCCCTCTCAAAAACTCATAAGTGTATGTTTAAATAACAGGGTGGATCCTTCGATAGTGGCGCAGGAGAAAGAATTAGAGAGAGAACCTTCTCCCATGATATCCACGAGGCCCCCATCGCCTCCCCCAACTCACGAAGAGGAGCCTCGCGCCGAGGGTCCGGATACCAACCTACGCTCGACATGGAACTTGTCCAGCTTAACAAGACTAGAGGTGGAGTCTGAGTGTAAATAGTTTATGGACCACCTAACTCCTCCCGCGCTGGCATAAGATCTAGATGAACTTGAGCATGGGACTCTTCTCGAGCAGTATGATGTAGCCACGGTGTACCAGGTAATAGTTGGTGCAGCCTTACGACGTCGCCTGGAGGAAGCTTTAGCCAATGTGAGTCGTGTTGATAGGAGGATTGCCCGTAGGGAAGAGATGGTGGAGAAGCACGAGAAGAAAATTGCTCCCTGCAGGCGGATTTGGTCGTGGCTCAAGCAACCATCAAAGAACAAACAAGCCATGCCAACGTCCGTGAAGAGCGTATTGTTGAGTTGGAGGTGCTCCTTGAGGTAGCCAACAGCCAGGTACGCACCATTTTTGTATAACAATGTATGTGTAACATCCATGTCTTCCATTGTAGTAACTTAAGTGTTGTTCACAGGTATCCATAGCCGAAGCCGCCGTCAACCTACGCCCGACATGGAACTTATCCAGCTTAACAAGACTAGAGGTGGAGTCTGAGTGTAAAGAGTTTATGGACCACCTAACTCCTCCTGCGCTGGCACAAGATCTAGATGAACTTGAGCATGGCACTCTTCTCGAGCAGTATGATGTAGCCACGGCGCACCAGGTAATAGTTGGTGCAGCCTTACGGCGTCGCCTGGAGGAAGCTTTAGCCAATGTGAGCCGTGTTGATAGGAGGATTGCCCATAGGGAAGAGATGGTGGAGAAGCACGAGAAGACAATCGCCTCCCTGCAGGCGGATTTGGTCGTGGCTGAAGCGACCATCAAAGAACAAACAAGCCATGCCAACGTCCGTGAAGAGCGTATTGTTGAGTTGGAGGCGCTCCTTGAGGAAGCCAACAACCAGGTACGCACCATTTTTGTATAGCAAGGTATGTTTAACATCCATGTCTTCCTTTGTAGTAACCCAAGTGTTGTTCACAGGTCCGCAGCTGAAGTCGCCGCCAAAACCGCAGAAGACCAATCCTCCACCTTAGCAGAAGAGCGTGACATGCTGAAGGAGGAACTTATCAAGGAGCGGGTTGTCATGCAGGAGCGAACAACAACGGTGAAGAGAGAACTGAACATGCTGGCAACAGACTGCGTCGAAGTGCTGTGCCCCCCACTGCTTACAGCCATAGCTGGTCCTAGGTGGATGGTGGGCCAAGGGATGCGCCTAGCTGTGACAAGGGTAACGAAGGCTCTTCAGTTTGTGCAGGCCTTCGGGGATGTTGTGTCAGACGATATTAACCGTGGCAGGCATGAGGGGTTGACCAAGGCTGTGGAACTGATAAGCAAGAAAGAGGACATCTCCACGCATTCCTACCATAACCCCAAAGCAGAGGCAAAAATGACTGCCTCCATGGCCGCTCTTGGAGATATGAAATACCCCTTCCTAGATGACCTTGAAGCTCTAAAGGATGCCTCCAATGAGGAGATCATGGCAAAGCTCACCCCAGACCCAATCCAGCTTACTCTACCAACATATGATGCCAGACTGAAGGTCGTAAAGGGTGAGAGAGCCTTGGCTGAGGCGTTGGAAGCCAACCTGGCCAGGGCGCAGAGTGGAAAGGATGCTCGTGGCGAAGCTCTACGCACCATGATAGCCGAAGGGAAGAAGGAAGTAGGAGAGTTTCTGCCTCCTTCGTAGTTTAACTGTTGTAAACAATTTGCATCTTGCATTTATTCGACCGTTCATGTACATAGCTGGAATTCGCAACGCTATGTGTAAACACTTTTTAGAATATCATATGTATGAGCCGTGGTGATCACGGCAAATTTGTTTATTTAAATTGAAACTTGTTTATATTCCTTAGATATCGTGTATCTGTTCGCATGGCATGTCACGTCTTATCAAGAATAAAACTACGTCTATAATTTACTAGACGTGCAATGTGTGTCTTTATCATGTCCATCACTATGTAAGTACGGCATGGGGAAACTTATGACAACGTCTTATAAATAAGGTGTCTAGTAAGGATACATGATCCGCGTCACTGGGGTTGCATCCCTCTTATGCGACAAGTTGAATTATTAGGTTCACTTAATCCTCTTATCCCTCCTGGGAGCGAATAGTACATGTACGGTTTGAATGAAGGCATATGAATAAGAAATAGCATACTATGGAAATAAAAAATAAATCTAAAATATATAAGACAATAATTTGCACAAGAACAGACCGTGGAGCTAGCTAGGCACCACGACATTTTATTAGAACGGTTACGTTTTTTGACAGAATTAAAACCCTAAGACAAATGGAACCTAGAAAGCATGAAAACAAAAATTACATGGATCTTCATTAAAGCTGACCCCAGCGAAGTGCCCATGCGGAGGCCGTATCCCTTCCAGAGGTAGCATCTTTTAAGGTTGCAAATATTCCATGTACGATCCAAGTCACGGCCATCCATATCACGCAACCTGTACGCACCTAGTCCCAAAGCTTCTGTGACCTCATACGGTCCTTCCCACTTTAGACCAAGCTTCCCTGTGTTCTCCGCGCGACTTGCCTTGTTAGCATGGTAAACAAAATCCCCCGATCAGAAAGAAACACCTTGACTTTGGAATCGTAATAATCTTTCATACGTGCCTTAGACTTAGCCTCATTGATGGTTGCTATCTCTCTTTTCTCCTCTAATAATTCCAGATTGACCCGGAGTTGCTCATCGTTAGTGACGGCGTTAACCTCCGCAGTGTGGATTGTTGGCATCCTAATTTCTGCTGGGATAACGGCCTCGGTTCCGTAGGCTAGCGCGAATGGAGTGTCCCCATTGGTTGTTTTGATCATTGTCCTATGTGTCCATAGGACATGCGGCAGTTCATCTACCCACTTGGCACTTCGTTCATCTAGGCGTGCTTTGATACCTTCACCTAGGGTTCTATTTGCTCGCTCCACAAGAAGATTAGTCTGTGGGTGCTTAATTGATGTGAAGCGCCGTGTGATGTTCAACACCGTACACGAATCTTTGAACGGATTATCCGCGAACTGCTTTCCGTTATCCGAGATGATTTTTCCTGGAAAACAAAAGAGGCACACATCATTTTCCCAAACAAACTTTTTTACCTGGTTTCCCATAATCGTTTTGGCTGCCTTAGCTTTTATCTAGCGAGTAAAATAGTCCATTGCGACGATCAAGAACTTAACGCCCCCTGCCGCCACAGGAAAAGGTCCAACGATATCGATCCCCCATTTATAGAATGGCCATGGGGATGTGATGGGTGTTAGTTCTTGTTGTGGATGCCGCGGTACTGGCCTGTGTACTTGGCAATCGCTGCATTTAAGAATCATGTCTCGTGCGTCCCAATGCATAGTCGGCCAATAGTACCCTGTGCGTAAAGCTCGTGCCACTACTGATCTGAGGCCTGCGTGCATGCCGCACAACCCTTCATGTATTTCACTAATCACATAGCAAGCCTGGCGCGACCCAACGCATCGTAACCACTGCTGTAGGAAGGAACGCTTGTATAGAACACCATCTCGGAGTTCAAAATGTTATGACTTCCTGTTGATACGCTGTGCCGCCTTTTCGTCCTCCGGAAGGGTTTCATCAATTAGATAAGCCGCGAGTCCACGTAGGCCTCATGGTTGCGGACTCCCATCCTAGCGGCGATTTTTAAACCCACAATCAATGCTTCATATTCTACCTCATTATTCGTGGCCGTGAACTCAAAGCGCAAGGCGTAGGTAAATTCCATTCCTTCCGGATTCGTGAGAATGAGGCTGGCTCCTGATCCGTCCGTGCACAAAGATCCGTCAGTAAACAAAACCCATGGTCCCGCTGGAATTTCCTCTTTTTTCACCATTGGTTCATCCTCCTCAGGTTTCTCAATTAGGAAGTCTGCCAAAATTTGGCCTTTGACGGCTGTCCTTGGTCTATAGAAGATGTTATGTTCTCCTAGTAGGACACTCCACTTTTGTATCCTCCCAGCCACGTCCGGTTTAGAGATGATCTGTTTTTTGGTTGATCAGTGATGACCACAATTGGGTGCGCTTGGAAATAACGGCGCAGCCTTTTCGCGGCGTAAACCAGTGACAAAACCAACTTCTCCATTGATGAATAATTCAACTCCGGTCCATGCAATGCGCTGCGTATGAAGTAAACCGGAGTCTGGACTGAGTCCCAATCAGTCATAAGGACTGCGCTTATTGCTCCGTACGTAGCGTACAGATACATAATGAGCTCCTCCTTAGGTCGGGGTGCAACTAGCATAGGAAGAGCCGCTGGATGTTGTTTAAGCTGCCCAAAGGCTTCCTCTTCTTCTTTTGTCCAGCGGAAGTCTCCTTTCTTTAAGCACTCCTTGAGTGTTTTGAATAGAGGTAGTGAATTCTCCGCGGAATTTGACAAGAACCTATTAAGCCCGGCCAGCTTTCCATTGAGTGATTGTACCTCCTTGAGTCTCCGAGGGGATGGTAACTGTATCACGGCGTCCTTCTTCTCTGGACAAGGCTTGATGCCGTTTAAATACCCAAGGAACATCGCTTCGGTTGCCCCAAACGTGCACTTTTTTGGATTCAGTTTCATGTTGATTCTCCTCAACGTGTCGAACGTCTCCTGGATATCACGGAGAAGTGTCTCCTCCGTATTGATCTTGATGACCAAATCGTCAACATAGACCTCAAGGTTACGGCCTATCTGGGAGTTGAAGGCTTTATCAACAAGTCGCTGATATGTCGCTCCGACGTTCTTTAGTCCGAACGGAATTTTCGTGTAACAATACACGCCCTTACAAGTGTGGAACGCCGTCTTCTCCTCATCCTCCTCCGCCATCTGGATCTGATGGTATCCTTTGTACGTATCTAAAAAACATTTGAAAGGGTATCCGCATAAGGATTCTACCTTCCAATCAATTTCTGGTAACGGATAGCAGTCTTGCGGACAAGCTTTGTTCAAGTCCGTGAAGTCCACACACATGCGCCAGCGCCCATCATGCTTCTTGACCATGACCGGATTGGATAACCATTCGTGGTAATATACCTTGCGCATAATTCCTGCGTCCACCAATTTCCGTACCTCATCTAGTATTACCTGGTTGCATTCTGGTGCTTGACCACACTTCTTTTGCTTAACAGGGGGATATCCCTGGCGGATTTGAATTCTATGTTCTGCTATCGAACGCGGCATGCCCGTTATATGATTTATCTCCCATGCGAATATATCAAGGTTTGCTTTTAGGAGAGAGCACATAGCCTTCTTACCTTTATCCGATAGCGTTCCCCCTATGGCTACCTCTTGCTCTGGGTAGTCGGGGTGGATTACCACCTTCCAATTGGGGGTGGTGATCCTTCATTAATGGGAACCGGCTGGACTGGTGTTTTCACGGCGTGGCATTCAGATGTCGGCACGATCGAATTGTAAAGTGTAACAATTCCCCCTTCGACTGGGAATTTAATCATGCCATGAGCCGTAGACGGGACCGCCCGTATGGCCAGGATCCCTGGTCTTCCGATGATACCATTATACGAAGAGTGTGAACGTATCATCATAAAGTTCATCCATGCCGTGGTGTAATGCTATTTATCCCTAATGGTTACAAGTAGATGTAGTTGTCCTATTGGCCAGATAGTGTCTCCACTAAAGCCAATGAACGGCGACGTGGCCGGCACTAATTGGCTTTTTATCTCTGGTCGTAGCTATATGAAGCAGTGTACGTAAAGTACTTCCGCCGATGATCCTCCGTCCACATACATACGACGAACGTTGTGTGTTCTAATTCTTACCTCAATCGTGAGAGGTGCATCGGCCATGTTGCATGCCGCAATGGGAGGGAATGAGATCTCTCTGCCGCGTGAATTTTTTTGGCTAACTTTCTGCTTTGTGCGGCGCTACCAAGATTGGATCATATATATGGTTGAATGCTTGTCCTTTTGATCCTTCTTGTCGTACTTTTTGTTATCCTTCCAATCCTTCCAATCCTTGACCAGGTGTTTGAGTTTGCCAGATTTAATCAGTGACTCTATATGCTTCTTGAGCAGGATGCACTCCTCCGTGTCGTGACCCTTGTCATTGTGGAATTCGCAAAAGCAATTTCCTTGACGGAGGTCAACTGGAATTGTCATTGGGGGAGGCCTTTGGAAGTTTTCCCCTTCCGTAAACAAGATATCTCGGTAAGTCATCTTCAGAGGGGTGAATTTATCATCCGACCGCCCTCCTTTATTCTGGCTCTTCTAAGCCGAGTTCCTTCCGTTGCCTTGGGTGCTTTGACCACCTGATTGCCTCTTTGGCTGGTCGTTCGATCGATAGTTATGATTTCCCTTTGTAGGATACGCCGCAGCTACCGTGGTTTCTCCTCCTACAAAGTTTCTAACTAATGAGACTGCTTTTATACATAGTCTCATCGTCCAAATCGGGCTTTAAATGCACAATATATCATTGAATATACCAAATATATGCTCGTGTTTGTTACTTGTGTATTTTTAGGTACGGATATTGAGGAAATGGCAAAAGATCACAAGAATCATTCAAAAACGAACACGGGAAACGAAGCCGCACAATGAACCGGGCCCAAGAATGGATTTTCCATAAATGACCTTGAAGAATTGAAGATTGGCAAGAATGGTCCCTCAACTTTAGAAGACCTGTCATTTTATACCCCTGTAAATCCTTAAAATTACTTGTGGGTCCCTAAAATATCAAGATTGTACAAGTTCAGCCCTTGAAGTATGAAGAAATTGCATTTGAATTCCTTGCTACAAGTTTAAAAAGTATTTGTGCCAAAAGTGTCAAACTGCCAAAGATATTACAAAGGAAAAAGTTGTTTTGAGCTGTTTATTACAACATGAAGAAAGAAGGAGAGTAGAGGGACTAAAAGCATCAAACATCCAAACTTCATCCACCAATATAAACCTGACACCTCACCCTCCACGTCACCATACCCGACCCTACCCATTTACCCAACCCAAACCCGTAACCCACCACCCAGGTTTATTAAATAAACCTGGTCAACAAACCCCAGTCCAACCTCCCACTTTCCCACCCAAACACGTTTTTAAATCTTTTTTTCCCCAAAATGGATTAATCACTCCCTAAACACCCCATAAACCCTAGTTAATCCCCAGACCCAATCAACTTTAAAACAAGGGGGTTTTTGTTAAGCCTTTCTAGATCTTTGATTACCCCCTTTGTCACCAAAACCCACATCCCAAACCAACACAAGACACACCCATGTGCCTTGTGGGACCCTCCCCTGCACCCGTCTTTGTCCCCAATCCCCAATACCAGACAGCATCAACGTCCATGATCTTTCTACTTGGTCCCCAAGACTTATTTAACGTCTTTGATCAACAAAAGCAGCTGGCAACTTCACATGATCCTTTTGACCAAGATTCCAGTCAAAAATCAAGGGGCATTTTTGGAATTCTATGCATTAGGGTTTTAGCTTAGTATTATTTTATTCCTAGCACTAGAACCTTCTGTTTAGGGCTATATATAGGAGCTCCAACATATGGAAGCCCTTTGTTCCAGATTTTCTTCAAGAATTTTGTAATCCCTTTTATTTAAATAAAAGTTGGTATTCTAGTTAAATGTAATCCCTTTTTGTTTACTAAAAGTTGGTAGCCTTCTGAAGATAATCTGAGTTCCACAATTGTTTGAATTTGTTTGAGAGAAAGAATTTTCAGAAAATACGTTTTTGAGAACTTTTGGCTAAACTTTGTAAACATTAAAATCAGTTTTAAAAGAAAATGAAAGTGGAAGTTTAAAATTGGTTGCTGGTTTTGTAAGTGTAAGTCAAAAAGATTTTGCAAAGTTTCAAGATTTGTCATTGTTTTTGGTTCAAGGTTTGTCATCAAAACCTTGTTTTCATTTCTATTTAACAGCTTACTGTAGCAAAAGCTACAAGCCAAAAGCTTGTAGCCTTTGCTACTTGGAATTGCTTCCCCGTTGGTTGTGTGTGTGCAGGAACAAAAAGGGTAAGCAAGCTCACCCATTTCACTTTTGGTGTTTGAAGATATAAGGGTGTTTTGGACTGCAGTAGTCCACACCCACTCTCTCTACACAACAAGCTCCTCCCATAGCCCTAGCATAGCTTTTGAGCTATAAGGAGATGGCAATGCTGCCATTGAGGGGCCTGGATGTAGGTCCCTCTAGGTAAAATCCTTTGTTAATCAGTTTTCAGTTTTCAAGTTGTGATATGTATGCTAGTTGTTTAAAGATCTGTTTATTAGTTTGATATTGCCATATTAGGGGTTGTTTGCATGTTAGTAGCATTTTTAATCAGATTTGGTGTGATTTAAAAGCTTTTGGTTTGGTAAAATTGAATTTCAGATTTTAAGGGGTGTTTGGATTCAGGTTTAGCTAGGTTTTGTGACAAACTATTTGGCTTGAAACCTGTTTAGAATCACTCATTAGTTAGTTGTTAGGTGATTTTAGTGCTTAGTTTTCAGATTGGTAGAATATAGAACACATTTGCATGCTCAAAATTTTGGAAAACAGTCAAAATCAGCAAAGTGCTTGTCTGCCTGAATTTGTGAAGAATTTGTGCATCAAATTTGATAAACTGTTAGGAGATAGGTCATCATAGGGTTTGCTATAGCTTTCATGTCATTTTGTTGGATTGTGTGCTTGAATTGAGCTCTTAAAATTCACTTTTGTGCATATAAAACCAGGAGTACTGTTCATCAGAAACTTCAAAGCTTCATCAGAAACTTTGTGTTCTATTTGAGCTTGATTTTGCTAAGTGATTGTGTGTTTTTTGTGTTTACTCAGACTCCCCACAACCCAACTGGTGTGGGGGTGCCTTGCTGTCCAAAGAAACCAAATCCAAATAGCTTTCCTAAGCTTAAACATCCACAGACCATAGTTTACACTATCAGTGGGAAAGAAGTTCCCCCTGCTATTGTCATTGTTACCACTGCTAAGCAAAAGGAGAAAAGTCCAGTCACATGTCACTATCACATTTCTATTTTTTTTTGTCTTTTGTGGCTTAAAATTAGAGTTAGGACCTGAAAATAGTTTTGTTATTTTTCTTATTTTGTTTGTGATTTTCTAGTTAAATTAGTTTTTCAGTTACTGTTCATTTGCTATTTTCTACAATTAAGTAGCATTTTTAATTAACTTTTTATATTTCTGTTTTTGGCATTTAGTGCCAAAAATACTTATTTTTCAGTTTCAACATTTTTCTTTTATTAAGAAAAACATTTTAACATTTTTAGTTAAAAAAGTTTTCACTGTTCACTTTTATTTAATTTTTAGAATTAATTTAAGTTAATTAGGGTTTTAATTTAAACTATTTTTTTCTTTTAGTGGTAACTTTATTATTTTTCAAACTTTTTCATTTTTCTTCTGTTCATTAGAGTAAGTTAGGATTTTTAAAATTGTTAAATTATTTTTAGCATTATTTTATTATTTTTTATAATTATTTTAGTTTTAAAATAGTTTTTAGAGATTTAAAAATAGAAAAATAGTTTTTAAAAATTATGAAAAATACTTTTTAGTCTTTAGATAATATAAGTAAGTTATTTGTTCAATAAAAGAATATTTTGGACATTTTGATTAATTATATTTAATTTTAGGGCTTTAATTAGCATTTAAAATTGAATATTTAATTAATAAAAGGTTTTAAAAAAATTTTATTGGATTTTTATTCTTATTTATATTATTTTAGACTACTTTTAGCTTTTAATTAATTTTTATGTTTAAAATTTTTAATTTTGTAGTTTTTTACGGTTTTACGTGAACGACGTTTTCGTCTTAGCTCGATCCGTCTTCGTAACCGTCATTTCTTTCTTATTTCTCTTTTCTTTTCTTCTCAATATAATCACAAACATTAATCAATTCATCACACAACGCACTAGCCTCCTCGAGAAACGAACTTGAACTTTCTTAAGGGGTCATTAGTGCTCGGTTTTCCTAAACCGACACTTAACGCTTACCACTACTTTGTGCATCCTTTTCCTAAAGGTGTACAAAAACACTACAATCATTTTGGCGCCGCTGCCGGGGAGGCGTGTTGTGTTTTGATTGAACAATTGTTTTTTTATATAGCCATAATTAGTATTTGTATTAGTAGCACTCTACTAATACGTATTATCGGTTTTCGGTTTTTGTGTGAATACTATTACTATATTGTATACGTAGAATAATAAATTCACAAGTACTCCAAATACGTGAGAAATCACAACCTTGACTTGGGAGGTCATTACCCAATCATTGTATTCGAATCTCAAACCAAAGAAAAAAGGCAAAAATAGATAAATACTTTCGTGAAGCTCGATTTTGAAAAATACAAACTATAAGGTGGGTATAAGGCGGTTGTATTTCACGACCTAAAGGAAAAAGGCTCTTAAGTGCTTCGCGCCGTCTCGTTTCCTCCGCTTGCTTGTGAGTATTTGATTTTGAGAGCTAATCGAGGGTTTTGCCGCCCAAAGTATTATTACATATCATATATATTTTCTTGGTTTCTATTGATTAAACCCTCTTGAACGATTTGGTGTTCCACCATCGTTCTAAAGTCATCGAAGGCTTTCATTTCACGTGATCGTTTTCATTCCTTGAGGCTTCTTTAATCGAGAGATTTGATTAAGGAGGAGATTTGTAGATTTTTGTCTACTTAATACATTCACCAATTTCCAAAAAAGTTAATACCATCAAAAACCACAAAAAATTGAAAAATACAAAACACCAAAAAGAATCTTCTTTGCTCGTCTCCTCGTTGTACGTGACGTTTATGCTAACTCGTAATCAAGCAAAACGTGCACGTAGACGAAAGAACAAAACTCCCACTCCAACTCATTCTAGTGAGGAGTCTCCTATTGACGAACCCATTGTACGAGAAGCACCAACCATGGCGAATCGAACTATGATGGAGTTACTTCAAGCACCCACCGAGGGTTATGGAGAAGCTATTGTGATTCCCGCGATCCTTGCGGAGAATTTTGAGGTTAAAACGGGTTTGTTGTCGATGATCCAAAACAACAAATTCCGTGGTGATGAGAAGGACAATCCTCACAACCATATCCGCCAATTCAATCGTCTTACCGCCACTTGCAAATTTAAGGATGTCTCGAATGACTCGATTAAGATGATGCTTTTTCCGTATTCCTTAGCGGGACCCGCTAAAATTTGGTTAGAGAAAGAGCCACCCAATTCTATATTGACGTGGAAGGATCTCGTGTCTAAGTTTGTGAACCAATTTTTTCCGCCCTCTAAGACTACGCATTTGAAAAATGAGATTTCTAAATTTTCACAAGAATCAAATGAAAGTTTTCCAACGGCTTGGAATAGGTTTAAGGAGATGTTACATGAATGTCCTCATCACGGTTTTTCCGACTTGCACCAAATTGACACGTTTTACAATGGACTTAATGATCATGAAAGAGATTATTTAAATGCCGCCGCGGGTGGTAATTTTTGTGTAAAACGGTTGAGGAAGCTTTGGTCATAATTGAGAATAGGTCTAAGGTTTATAGCCCTCGTAACACACCGAGTGTTGCCAAATTGGGCTCGTCATCGTCTCGTAGCATTAATGCCTTACATGATGAAGCAAATGAAGAAAATCGGTTTTTTGATAGATTTGCTAACCTTATGTCCCATTGGAAAGCTCAAGAAGCTTCAAATTCCGCTTCGGTTAAAGCGGTTTCTAAGAGTTGTTTGTCGTGTGGTGGAGCTCATGATCTTTCCGAATGCATTACCGCGGATGGTAACACTTCGAGTGCTTATATAGCCACGGGAACTTATAACCAAAACGGTCAAGGTTCCCGCCAAAATCAAGCTCCACCAAATCAAAATGCTAATAACTATCGAAACAACAACCAAGGTGGTAATTATCAAGGAAATCAAAGGAACTACAACAAGGGTAATTATCAAAGTGGAAATGGGCAAATTTCAAACCAAAACCAAAACCGTAATTTTCAAACTACCACTCAAGGTTTTCAAAATGATCACACCAAAAATCTTCAAGGAGAGTTTTTGAATTATGCTAAGGCAAACGATGCTAAGTTTGACAATATGCAACGTGAAATGGTTAGCTTAAGATCCGAGTTGAAAAACGAGCTTAAAAACGAACTTGCTAATGAACTTAAAACTCATGCTAATAAAATGGAAGGAAATGTTCAACGACTCCAACAAAATCAACAAAAAATGGAGCAAGGTCAACATGAGATTAAGCAAGAATTATTAAAAGCGGATGCTAGGCAATCTAAGTTTGAAGACCGAATGGGAAAAATGTTTGAAGCTATCATGTGTAAGCCTTCTTCTTCGGGTGGTCTTCCTAGTGATACCATCGTGAACCCGAAAGGATAATTGAAGGTTATTACTACTCGTAGTGGTAAAACTTTCAAAGAACCCATTTCTCATCCAAGTACTTCTATGGAGAAGGAAAAAGAGAAAGAACCCGAGGTGGTGGTCGAAAAGGAGCAAATTCCAAGCCCACGAAGTACCGCTCAAACCACACCTACGGTTAAACCAATACCAATAGTGGAACCCGAGATTCCAAGGCTGATGCCTATGCCTATGCCCCAACCCACACCACCCTTACCCTACCCTTCAAGACGAGACAAGGAAAAGGCACAAGAACGAAATAATTATCAATTTGAACTTTTTATGAAAATGTTTCGTGACTTTCATTTTAATATAAGTTTTGCCGACGCCTTGGTCATGATGCCTCGATTTGCCGCGAACTTCAAAAGTATGTTGAATAACAAAGAGAAATTGCAAAAATCGTCTAGTTGTTCTTCGGTTTTTCTAAGCCGCATACCTCAAAAAGTCGGTGATCCCGGCAAGTTTTTAATCCCATGTGCTATACAAGACATGGAAGAATGCTACGCCTTGGCCGATCTTGGTGCTAGTATTAATTTGATGCCTCTTGAGATTTTTAAGTCGCTCAATCTTCCCAATCTCACTCCTTCAAAAATGTCAATCGAGATGGCCGATCATTCTACGATTCTAGCTTGTGGAGTAGCCGAGGACGTCTTTGTGAAAGTTGGAAAGTTCTACTATCTCGTAGACTTTATTGTTGTTGACATTCCCATCGATCCTAAAGTTCCTCTAATTTTAGGTCGATCATTTTTGGATACCTCGAGAGCACTCATCGATGTGCATGAAAGGAAAATCACTCTTCGTTTCAATGAGGAAGAACTCGTCATTAATGCAACTCAAAACTCCACACTTTCTCATGTGTATTCGATCACGTCTTTGTACAATGTCAATCCCATCAAAAACATTTGCAAAAAGATTTCAAAAAGAGTTTTAGGAGTTGTTGAGAAAAATGAAGTTCCGTCCCCTCCGCCGGTGGAGGTTAAGAGTGTTAAGCCTACGATTCCAATTGTGAATGATTCTTCGGATGATGAATATGTTGATCCCGATGGGGAAGTTTTCTTTGTTGACAAACGTTTTGAAAACTTAACACCACCTTTACCAAAACGGTTTTCAAATGTGAGAATTTTTAGTGTGACTAACATTGCTTTAGAAACACCAAATATTTTTGACATAATTAAATCGGGTTTTCACAAGGAGAGTTTAAAAGATGAAAAAGGGAAAGATTTTAAATTGAATTTAAAAGATTTTTCTACAATTTTAACTCCGTCATCACCACGTGTATTGAGTACTACAAGCTCGTCTTCTCCTTTTGACGATGCTTTGTGTGGACTTAGTGTGGGGGAAGCCCCTTATGTTCCCTCCCCTTTCTCCACCGAGGACGAGATATTTGATCCTGGAATTGCTTATATAGGGAAATCTCGGTCTTCCACCGATGCAATAAATGGAAAATCTTTCTATTTGATTGGTGCGAGTTTACCTCGAGTAGCTCAATGTTTTCATGACTTACCCATTGTCCCACCCTTCTATTTCTTCTCATCTATTTTCTTGAAACCCTTTGGGTTTATGTTGGCACACGATGAAGTGGCGTTGATTTGTTTTTCCAATGAAAACGAGAACGCCATCTTCGATCCCGGTCTTTTTCACCATCAAAGGACTTAGTCCTTAATACCGGTTGTTTTTTGGGCCTTGTTTATCATGTAAGCCCCACCAAAAATTGACCACACCATGATTATCCCTAAATGAGCATATTTATGGGGATTCGAGTCGAGCTTTTGACTCGGTTATCAAAAACAAGATGCCTCGTGGGGGAGACCCATGCTTATCCATGTACATATTATTGCTTTCTAATTAGTCTAATGTGAGGGGATTTGTGCCCTTTCAACCTTTGTTCCGTGGTTGTTTGTGCATTGTGGTTTTTAGATCATGATCTTCACGATTGGAGCCTCTCGTGTTCGTTTATGGGAGCACTCGATCGTTTGCTTTGAAGACTTTCTCAATATCCAAATGATATATCCTTGATTGTTCTAACCTTAGGTTTATAGCACACTTCATAAACGGCTATTAATTTATTGGTTACACCCTTTCCATGCTAGATTAGGCATTCGACTACGTCTCTAGTATGGGGGTGTTTTGCACCCCTAGACTCGAAACATTGAGGACAATGTTTAACTTTAGTATGGGGGGTGAATAGATACTTGCCTTGCCAAACCTTCACGCTTTCCAAAGTTTATCTTTTTGTTATCGTTTTGTTGCAAAATAAGGCTAAAAATGGCCAAATTTTAAAATTTTTCTCATGTTTCATAAGTGTTTGAAGACACGAATGTAGATTTCCCGATGGCGAGAATAAGAGTAATTTTTGCCTCGACCGTGCGTGTTGAGCACTTAGCTTTGGTTCCTTAACTACACATTAGGCTAAGTCTCTTAAATGAGGACGAGAAATGATAGAGTTAATTATAAGTTACTATGCTAAACGTATAGTACTCGTATTCTTTCAAAAACTCATGTGTTCTCGTTGTTTGCTTATTCTCCCTTCGCTTGTAAATATTTTTTGCTTAATAAATATTGACTTAGCGGTTTAGTTAGGATTGTTGGGTTTCTAGTCTTTGCTAGTAACTTCCGTGTAATTAAATTGGGAAGACATTAAGGTATCGCCAGCGTCACGATTTTGAAGTATTGGCACCCGAATAATCAAAAGCTTCACCCAATAATAAGATTTCAAGTGCTCACCTAAATCTAGCAAACAATTTGAAGCCCCACAAAGCCGAAAAATCTATGCAAAATTGAAAGTGAATCAAGCCTTAATCTTCGAAGCTTTAAAGATCCAAAATTCGCTTTAGCGTGAGGATATACGTCTTTGGCTAATAAAACCACCGATGAGGCGGATAATAAAAGGCAAGGTGATTGCGGTAAAATTTAGATAACTTGCTTTAGGAAAAACAAGCAACTAAATATGAGCGGTTAGTATTGACGAGTGATTTAGGAAAACCACAAGTAATGACCCTCAATCACTTAAAAAGAGATGAAAGATTCGTTTCCCAAGGAGGTATGGTGTTGTGAATTAACTTGTATATATTTGAGATTAATATTGATGAGATGGAATGACGGTTTCTTGGAAATTACACTATAACGTAAAAAACGAAAACGTAAAACCGTAGAAAAACCACTAAAATTAAAAATTATTAAAACCAAAAACAAAATCAAGAAAAAGATTAAAAAGACTAAAACAAGTCTAAAATAATATAAATAAAGACAAAAATCCAATAAAGATATTTTAAAACCTTTTATTAATTAAATAATTAATTTTAAATGCTAATTAAAGCCCTAAAATTAAATTTAATTAATTCAAATGTCAAAAATATGATTTTATTGAATAATTACTCAACTTATATTATTATAAGACTAAAAAGTAATTTTCTAAAAATTAAAACTTATTAAAACTATTTTTAAAACTCTAAAAATGATTTAAAATAAATAAAAACTAATTAAACTTAAAATAATTATAAAAATAAATCTAAAAGCTATAAAAATAATCTAAAAATGGAAATAGTCCCAATTAATGACAAAGAACCTAGGAAAAATGAAAAAAAGAAAGAAAAATAAAATTTTGAAAATTAATTAATAAAATAATATTAAAACACTCCAAAAAAAATAAAAGTCACTAGTTGCGCCGCAACTAGTTGTCTTGCGCCGCAACAAGTGTTGCGAGATCACCAAGGTCTGCAGCTGCTTAAGTTGCGCCGCAACTGATATGCCTTGCGGCGCAATATGTGAAACGAGCCTGGTTTGCTGAACACTGATGGAAAAGTGTGAGTGCACACTTTTTGGTGCCAAGAGGGCTTGGCAATGAGCTTGTTTGGAGATTACTTTTGGACAATTGGGCACCCTTGTGCTCAATGAAGCACAAGGAGTCAATAACACACAAAGATAAAACACTTAGCAATCAAAATCAAGCAATCAAAATCATGAAAAACCAAGCAATATAGCAAAAGTGAGCATGCAGATTTTTAACACCCTTTATCCTTTTTAAACTCAACAAAATTGCTCAAAACGTGTGCCAAACTATATTACCATCTTACTAACATCTAACTTAACCTTAATCTAGTAACCTAACATCTTTTAGCAACACAAATCAATGATTATAACCTGCTTAAACCTGTTGCCAAACACCCTTTTAGCTTTTTGAAAACCAATTTTAACAAAGAAAAACCTTACAAACCCTATGCAAACTTGTTCCAATATCTCAAAACATGCATAACAACACTTGAGAACACAAATCCACTATCTATAACACACTTAGTAACAAAATCACATAAGATCATATAAACTAGCACCTTAATGAACTTTTCAAGGTAAAAGGAAGATACCTTAGGTTCTTACATCCAAGAACCTAGAGGATGAAAATCCTCCTCCAATCCAACCCGGGTTGGAGCTGAACTAAATCAACAAGCCTTCAACCTATTTGAACACAAAACAAAGAAAGAAAACACAAAAACAAGTAATAATATAGATTTTTGATTTTCTTTTCTTTCTCTTAAATCTTTCCAAAACCTTTTCAAACTTCCAAATATGTTTTCTAAAACCCTATATTACCAATAACATCAACCAAGAACACCAAAATACCTTTGAGAAGATTTTACCAAAATCTCTCAAAATCTCAAACCTTAAACAACTTTGAAAATCAAAGTTGCTTAACCAAATAAAAGTGGAACTCAGAATCAATCTCCTCACAACACACAAACTTTTAAAAACAATAAAAAAGGAATTACACTTGAATATTTCAAAAACCAAACTTTTTATTTCTTTAAAAAGGAATTACATGTGAGAGACTAGAAACTGGAACAAAGGGATCACCACAAATTGGGTCTCCTTTTATAGAGCCTATAGAACATCCTAGAAGCATAAAAACATAAAACCCTAATACATAGAAAATCCCAAATGTGCCCTTGAGTGCATTTTGTCCTCTCATTTGATCTTGGACGTTTATTTTGCTTTGGGAGGAAGCAAATAATCTTGGCCATTGATTTAAGCCACGTCATGAGCTTGGGGGCTAAGGAATGATGTGATTGGTGGATTGGGGAATTGGGGTTTTGGTGCACATGAGTGGGATGCAGGTTTTTAGGAGTGGGAAGGGTTTTGGAGTGTGTGAATTAAGTGTGTGCAAGTTTAATTGAGTTTTACCCAAGTAATTGTGGTGGTAATTTCTGGGAAGTAAAAAATGATGAACACTACCCATTTGATCCGAAAATAGGGGAATAAAACATGTTAGGCGCCTCTTTTTGGTTTAAATGTTTGGGTTTGGCAATTTCAGCCCTTGTCTTTTGGAATTTTTGGCTTTTAAGGTTTTTGGCCTAAAAACTGGATATCCTTTGTAATTAACTTTCCCACTTTGACAATTTTGGCACCAACTTTTGATAAAAGGTTATCAAGGATGTAATTTGACATTTGGTGATTCTTTAAGGACTAATCTTGGACAATGTTGATCTTCAAAGGTCTTCAATGAGTCTTTCACTTCATGAGGGACCATTATTGGCAATTTGAAAATGTTGAGGGACTAAACTTGCCATTTCTTCAAAGTTGAAGGACCTTTTTGTAATTTTGACAAACTTAAGGGACCAAACTTGTATTTATTACTATACAAGGGTTTTAAGTTGTCATTTCTTCATTCTTGGATGATCAATCTTGTATGTCTTCAAGTCTTCAAGGGTATTTGATGAAAATTCCATGATTAGGGCCCGGTTCATTGTACGGCTTCGTTTCTCGTGTCCGTTTTTCCTTGTATCTTGTGATCTTTTGTCTTTTTCACGATATCCATACCTAAAATACACAAGTAAACAAACACAAGCATATATATGGTATTTTATGACATTTTTATGCATTTAAAGCCCGAAAAGAACGATGAGATCATGTATAAATGCCATCTCATCACTCCCCCATACTAAGCCATTGCCGTGCCCTCACGCAATGCTAGAATAAAGTATCTAAGCATCACCAAAGTTCAATTTTATTAACCTTTATTGAAGAGTAAAAGACTTGCAACATACTACGAGAATGTGAAAAGACATAATGTATGATTTTCATCACCAAAATGTGACTTTTAGGGTCAAAGAATAGAAACAAGTTAATGTCCCTTAGAGTAAATTTCGTCATCCTTGATTGTCATACATTCCATGCTAAGTGCAAAAACAAGATCATTGTTGGTACAAGTCACAATGCTAACACTACTCATACGTCCAAATTGTGTAATACTTTTTCTCCCCGCAATCCTAGTTATTATAAAAGGAAATGGGTTACTAGCATTTTTTATCTATTTGTCATGGATCACAAGTGATTCATATTGACTTATTTGAGTAGTTATTAGTCCGAAAGCAAAGTAGCACGATTTGATCAATAGTTAGCCGAAGGACAAAATCTTTTAAAACGGCTTCTCGTGTATCTCCTTAAGTTCATATCTTGGCATAACTCGTTTCACGATTTGAGACCTTTCTCGGACCGATATTTGGCATGTACTTCATACTTCAAATCTTGGGAAGACGTTCTCGAAATTATGGTCTTCTCTTCATATATTTGGAATTTCTTCACTTTGACGTTTTTGAGAGATTCTTCATATAGGACCACGACTTCATCATTTTTCTTCAATCTTTACTTTGGATTTTGATATACAACGATCCGCCTCCTTTTCGGACTTGGATATATTTATCCTCATACCTTGTTAGGGTCTTTTTGGATAGACTTTCTCCATTCTTTAGGGGAGTAATAGCTTCTCGTCGTGTGTCTCGATCCTTCATATTGATTTTGGAACAATGATACTTCACATCATCTTTGGATCTTTAGCAAAAATAGAGCTCCTCATGCCTTGTTAGGGCCTTTTTGGATGATCGCCAATCTTCGCGTCCCGCTTCAATAAGTTATGCCTTGGCTATGAACTCTATTCAACCCCGAGCAACTTTTAAACGATCTTGCGCTAGAGGCTAAGTAACTTTTCAAATCGTACGACCTTACTTATTGCAATTATGATTTATTCCTAATGCATTGATCTTATGGGAAGAAAAAGCCACAATTAAAAACATATGAGTTTTTGAAAGAACATTTTCATGTTCTACGTTTAGCATGATCACTTGTCTAACTCTATCATTTCTCGTTCTTCACTATTTAAAGACCTCTAATTAAAGAGACTCGTGAATACTTAGCCATGCAAGTCAAAATTAAGCCAAATTTGGATTAGCTTTCATTAAGACTATATCAAACCAAAGTTTTGGGTTTTCAAGCCACCTATAGGATCTTGCACTTTCTTGGACTTTTTCAAGATTAGAGAATGCATTTTAAAGTTCCCTTGATAAGTGACTTTCTAGAATCAATTATAGGAACTTGCGAAAAGTTCTTGTTCTTAACCCGAATGAATTAAGACTTTCGCGTTTTAAAGCTCCCTATATAAAAGTCTAGCAAAACTTGAATTGAGCGGGTTAAGGAATGTAAATGGCTCCAAATGCCCATCAAGTCAAAAATTAACTCTTATTCTACTCATCGGAAAATATACATTCGTGTCTTAAAAACACTTATGAAAACTAAGAAAAATTTTAAAATTTGGCCATTTTTAGCCTTATTAGCAAAACAAAACATTGAAGGTTGGAAAACGTGAGGGCGTAGCAAAGCAAGTACCTATTCACCCCCCCATACTAAAAGTAAACATTGTCCTCAATGTTTCGAGTCTAAAGGTGGAGCACCCCCATACTAGAGACGAAGAATCGAATGCTTAGGATCTAGCATGGAAAGGGTGATCAACAATATATCTAAAGCCGTTTATTAATTATGCTAAAAGATAATTGTTAGAACAATAAAGGATATGTCATGGAATCGTGAAAAACTTCTTCAAACGAACGATGGAGGCTCACGTAAACGAACACGAGAGTCTTCAATCGTAGACGATGATGATGATCTAGATAACACAATCACAAACAACCACGAGACAACGAGTTGGAAGGGTACAAGTCCCCTTATTAGTGAATAATAAGCATAAAGATAAGCATGGGATCTCCCCCACGAGGCACCTCGTTTTTGATTACCGAGTCATGAGCTCGACTCGATCCCCTCAAAATGTGAACATTTAGGGATATCATGGTGTGGTCAATTTTTGGCGGGGCTTACATGATAAACAAGGCCCAAAAAGCAACCGGTAAAAAGGACTAAGTCCTTAAATGATGCAAAATACCGGGGTCGAAGATGGCGTTCTCGTTTTCATTGGAAAAACAAATCAACACCACTCCAACATGTGCCATAAACTCAAAGAGTTTGAAGAAAATAGATGAGAAGTAGAAGGGTGAGACAATTGGTAAGACAAACGTTTGAGCTACTCGAGGTAGACTCGCACCAAGCAAATAGAAAGTTTTTCCATTTATTGCATCGGTGGAAGACCGAGATTTCCCTTTACATGAAATTCCGGGATCGAATATCTCGTCCTCGGTGGACAAGGATGAGGGAACATAAGGGGCTTCCCCCATACTAGAACCACACAAAACATCGTCAAAAGGAGTAGACGAGTTTGTAGCAAATTCAATCAATCGAGGTGATGACGGAGTTAGAGTTGGAAAAATTTTCAAATCATTTGTAAAATCTTTTCCTTTGTCAATTTTTAACTCATTATTACGAAAACCCAAGTCGATTAAATTGAAAATTTTTGGTGTTTCTAAAAGAAATCTAGGCACACTTAAACTTTTCACATTTATCTTGAAGGTGGGAGGAGGATTTGACTTTTTAAAACATGAATCGATTAGAAAAATATCCCCCTCCGGGCTAACGTAATGGTCTTCATCAAACTCGAAAATCGAAGGCGGGTTGTCAAGAATACGTTTGATCTCGGAAAAATCTCCATCGGGATCAAAAACGTCTTCTCTTCCTCGTGGAAGAGGTTGAGCAATAAGATCGTCGATAATCGAGTCGCTAGCTTCAACCGTCGTGAGACTAGGAATAGAAGGCTCTTCGATTGAAGATTTTGCCTTTGTCGTGTCGACCTCGATATCGAAAAACGTATCAATGTGAGCAAGGCCATCGGCGGACTTCTCACATGATAAATCCAAAATCTCACACGGTGTGGGATTAGGAGAAAAAGGCTCGTCTCGTGACGATTTTGCCTTGACGGTTTCAATTTTGTCCTTCGAAGGGATCGAACGTGGGTTCTCGAACATTTTAGCAAAATTACTAACACGTCCCTTCGGAATTAATTGTCGTTCATCTTGTAAAAACTTGGGTTTCATGATTTCCTTTAAAACCTTTTCACATTTTTCTTCTTTAAAATCATTTATTGGAATTTCTTCAAAATTAAGTGTATATTGATTTAGAAAATCCTCAATAATTTCATCTTCATTAGAAAAATTAGGTTTACAAGGTACAAGATTTAAAACTCCCAAATATCCTACGAGTTTTTCCTTAGGTTTATTTTCACAAACATTTTTCAAAACTTCGTTGGATGGCGGTTTCGTTGCCTCATCGTTCTTACTTGATGACGAAGGTTGCACGACTCTAAAATTCGAGAGATATGGATCAATACGAGACGTACGAGGCTTAGGAGTCGAAGTAACTTGAACCTCTCCTACGGGATTAGGATTGGTGTCTTTAGACAAAGAATTGAATTTTTCCACTAAGCCCTCGAACATTAAAAGAAGTTTATCTCTTTCATTAGCGTGATCATTATTAATTTTATCCACGCACTCTCTCCACATCACTTGATTTTGGTCATACAAACGTTGTTGCTCTTCAAGAAGGGTGTCATAATCGTGTTCCATTTTTTTGTAAGTCTCCCCTTGGGCTTCCAATTTCTCTTTGTAATACTTATCGAGATCTACCACGTGTTCTTGAAGTGACTCTATAAGTTTGTTATGACGGCTCATATAATCACAAAAAGATTCATTAAGACTCATTTCTTCATTTTGATTTTCACCATAATTAAAAGACGAATCAAATGACGAATGTGGTTGGTGACCTTGGCCGTTAGATTGAAAATTGTCACCATCACCACGTGGAGGAGAGTTATAGATATAACCCTCTCGACCTCCATAAACTTCACAATTAAAACAATTAGCCCCATCGGGTGGGCCTCCACAATATGGACATGAAAAATATCCCTCATCATTAGACATGATGCAACATAAACGGTGTTACGAGAATTAAACGTTTAGAGGGTGAAAGAAGAGAATTATGAAAATAGAGGGAAAGCAAAGAAGATTCTTTTTGGTTGTTTTGTGGATTTTCAATTTTTTTGTGTTTTTGATGATATTTAATTTTTTTTGGATTTTGGTGTATCTTCGTAGACAACAATCTACAAAATCTCTCCTCGAATCAAACTCTTGATTAAAGAAGCCTCAAAGGAATGAAAACGATCACGTGGAGTGAACGCCTTCGAATGACTTTAGAACTTTGGTGAAAACCAAATTGTTCACGAGGGTTTAATCACAAAGAAAACCAAGCAAATATAGTATACGTATTAATACTTTGGGCGGCAAAACCCTCGATTAGCCTTCAATCTCAAAATACTCACAAGCGAGCGGGGAAACGAGGCGGCGCGAAGCACTTAAGAGCCTTTTTCCTTAGGGTATATTTTATAATACCCGCCTTATACCCACCTTATAGTTCGTATCTTTCAAAATCGAGCTTCTCGAAAGTATTTATCTATTTTTGCCTTTTCTTTTTGTTTGAGATTCGAATACAATGATCGAGTGATGAAATCCCGAATCAAGGTTGTGTTTTCACACTTTTGGAGATATTGTATTTTGGTTGTGATACTTAATACAATATATTAATAATATTCACAAAGAAAAACCGAGAAAACCGATAATACGTGTTAAGGGAGTTCCACTTAACACAAATACTATTATGGATAATATCAAAAACAAAATTTTCCAAATTAAGACACGACACACCTCCCCGGCAGCGGCGCCAAAAATGATTATAGTAAATTTACACCCCTTTCTTTGCCTTAGGAAAAACAAAGAGAAGAAACGTAAAGTAGCGGTAAGTATCGACGAGTGATTTAGGAAAACCACAAGTAATGACCCTCAATCACTTAAAAAGAGATGAAAGATTCGTTTCCCAAGGAGGTATGGTGTTGTGAATTAACTTGTATATATTTGAGATTAATATTGATGAGATGGAATGACGGTTTCTTGGAAATTACACTATAACGTAAAAAACGAAAACGTAAAACCGTAGAAAAACCACTAAAATTAAAAATTATTAAAACCAAAAACAAAATCAAGAAAAAGATTAAAAAGACTAAAACAAGTCTAAAATAATATAAATAAAGACAAAAATCCAATAAAGATATTTTAAAACCTTTTATTAATTAAATAATTAATTTTAAATGCTAATTAAAGCCCTAAAATTAAATTTAATTAATTCAAATGTCAAAAATATGATTTTATTGAATAATTACTCAACTTATATTATTATAAGACTAAAAAGTAATTTTCTAAAAATTAAAACTTATTAAAACTATTTTTAAAACTCTAAAAATGATTTAAAATAAATAAAAACTAATTAAACTTAAAATAATTATAAAAATAAATCTAAAAGCTATAAAAATAATCTAAAAATGGAAATAGTCCCAATTAATGACAAAGAACCTAGGAAAAATGAAAAAAAGAAAGAAAAATAAAATTTTGAAAATTAATTAATAAAATAATATTAAAACACTCCAAAAAAAATAAAAGTCACTAGTTGCGCCGCAACTAGTTGTCTTGCGCCGCAACAAGTGTTGCGAGATCACCAAGGTCTGCAGCTGCTTAAGTTGCGCCGCAACTGATATGCCTTGCGGCGCAATATGTGAAACGAGCCTGGTTTGCTGAACACTGATGGAAAAGTGTGAGTGCACACTTTTTGGTGCCAAGAGGGCTTGGCAATGAGCTTGTTTGGAGATTACTTTTGGACAATTGGGCACCCTTGTGCTCAATGAAGCACAAGGAGTCAATAACACACAAAGATAAAACACTTAGCAATCAAAATCAAGCAATCAAAATCATGAAAAACCAAGCAATATAGCAAAAGTGAGCATGCAGATTTTTAACACCCTTTATCCTTTTTAAACTCAACAAAATTGCTCAAAACGTGTGCCAAACTATATTACCATCTTACTAACATCTAACTTAACCTTAATCTAGTAACCTAACATCTTTTAGCAACACAAATCAATGATTATAACCTGCTTAAACCTGTTGCCAAACACCCTTTTAGCTTTTTGAAAACCAATTTTAACAAAGAAAAACCTTACAAACCCTATGCAAACTTGTTCCAATATCTCAAAACATGCATAACAACACTTGAGAACACAAATCCACTATCTATAACACACTTAGTAACAAAATCACATAAGATCATATAAACTAGCACCTTAATGAACTTTTCAAGGTAAAAGGAAGATACCTTAGGTTCTTACATCCAAGAACCTAGAGGATGAAAATCCTCCTCCAATCCAACCCGGGTTGGAGCTGAACTAAATCAACAAGCCTTCAACCTATTTGAACACAAAACAAAGAAAGAAAACACAAAAACAAGTAATAATATAGATTTTTGATTTTCTTTTCTTTCTCTTAAATCTTTCCAAAACCTTTTCAAACTTCCAAATATGTTTTCTAAAACCCTATATTACCAATAACATCAACCAAGAACACCAAAATACCTTTGAGAAGATTTTACCAAAATCTCTCAAAATCTCAAACCTTAAACAACTTTGAAAATCAAAGTTGCTTAACCAAATAAAAGTGGAACTCAGAATCAATCTCCTCACAACACACAAACTTTTAAAAACAATAAAAAAGGAATTACACTTGAATATTTCAAAAACCAAACTTTTTATTTCTTTAAAAAGGAATTACATGTGAGAGACTAGAAACTGGAACAAAGGGATCACCACAAATTGGGTCTCCTTTTATAGAGCCTATAGAACATCCTAGAAGCATAAAAACATAAAACCCTAATACATAGAAAATCCCAAATGTGCCCTTGAGTGCATTTTGTCCTCTCATTTGATCTTGGACGTTTATTTTGCTTTGGGAGGAAGCAAATAATCTTGGCCATTGATTTAAGCCACGTCATGAGCTTGGGGGCTAAGGAATGATGTGATTGGTGGATTGGGGAATTGGGGTTTTGGTGCACATGAGTGGGATGCAGGTTTTTAGGAGTGGGAAGGGTTTTGGAGTGTGTGAATTAAGTGTGTGCAAGTTTAATTGAGTTTTACCCAAGTAATTGTGGTGGTAATTTCTGGGAAGTAAAAAATGATGAACACTACCCATTTGATCCGAAAATAGGGGAATAAAACATGTTAGGCGCCTCTTTTTGGTTTAAATGTTTGGGTTTGGCAATTTCAGCCCTTGTCTTTTGGAATTTTTGGCTTTTAAGGTTTTTGGCCTAAAAACTGGATATCCTTTGTAATTAACTTTCCCACTTTGACAATTTTGGCACCAACTTTTGATAAAAGGTTATCAAGGATGTAATTTGACATTTGGTGATTCTTTAAGGACTAATCTTGGACAATGTTGATCTTCAAAGGTCTTCAATGAGTCTTTCACTTCATGAGGGACCATTATTGGCAATTTGAAAATGTTGAGGGACTAAACTTGCCATTTCTTCAAAGTTGAAGGACCTTTTTGTAATTTTGACAAACTTAAGGGACCAAACTTGTATTTATTACTATACAAGGGTTTTAAGTTGTCATTTCTTCATTCTTGGATGATCAATCTTGTATGTCTTCAAGTCTTCAAGGGTATTTGATGAAAATTCCATGATTAGGGCCCGGTTCATTGTACGGCTTCGTTTCTCGTGTCCGTTTTTCCTTGTATCTTGTGATCTTTTGTCTTTTTCACGATATCCATACCTAAAATACACAAGTAAACAAACACAAGCATATATATGGTATTTTATGACATTTTTATGCATTTAAAGCCCGAAAAGAACGATGAGATCATGTATAAATGCCATCTCATCACAAGGCAAGACCGAAGTCATAATAAAAGCTTCATGGCGAAGTTGAATAAAAGATGGAGGTAAACCAAAGATAATAAGGCCCTTCCGTTAGGGGGCGTATAAAAGTCTTGGTAATAAGTCTCATGTTCAAAACCGTTATAAAACCGTGTTTATCGATTCTTCTTGTCAACTTAATTTTTTGACATCTTTGTCTATTAGGAGGGGTTATTGATTTGATGGTCTTAGTTACACCGTTAGGACTCTATTTTTAGACCTAAATCTCTATTATCGCATAAGTCAAACAATGTATCCTCGTGAAACATTCAAGATAAAATAAAATATAAGAGATACAATTTAGGAATAATGGGAGGATAAGTACGTGATTAGGGCATATGAGTAGTGTTAGCATTACTAACTTATAATGACAATGATCTCGTTACACGCTTGGCATGGATTTAGGGTGAAAATCGAGGACGATGAAATTATTTCTAACGAAGCATTCACGTGTTCTTATTCTATGAACCTAAACGTCCCATTTTGTGATGAAAATCATACATTATGTCTAAAACGCAAGTAGTAGTAACAGTAGTAGTGTAGCTAGTTTATCATTCAATAAAGTCAATTAAAATGAATTTTGGAGATGCTACGATACTTTATTCTAGCATTGCGTGAGGGCACGGCAATGGTTTAGTATGGGGGAGTGATGAGACTGCTTTTATACATAGTCTCATCATCCAAATCGGGCTTTAAATGCACAATATATCATTGAATATACCAAATATATGCTCGTGTTTGTTACTTGTGTATTTTTAGGTACGGATATTGAGGAAATGGCAAAAGATCACAAGAATCATTCAAAAATGAACACGGGAAACGAAGCCGCACAATGAACTGGGCGCAAGAATGGAATTTCCATAAATGACCTTGAAGAATTGAAGATTGGCAAGAATGGTCCCTCAACTTTAGAAGACTTGTCATTTTATACCCCTGTAAATCCTCAAAATTACTTGTGGGTCCCTAAAATATCAATATTGTACAAGTTCAGCCCTTGAAGTATGAAGAAATTGCATTTGAAGTCCTTGCTACAAGTTTAAAAAGTATTTGTGCCAAAAGTGTCAAACTGCCAAAGATATTACAAAGGAAAAAGTTGTTTTGAGCTGTTTATTACAACATGAAGAAAGAAGGAGAGTAGAGGGATTGAAAGCATCAAACATCCAAACTTCATCCACCAATATAAACCTGACACCTCACCCTCCACGTCACCATACCCGACCCTACCCATTTACCCAACCCAAACCCGTAACCCACCACCCAGGTTTATTAAATAAACCTGGTCAACAAACCCCAGTCAAACCTCCCACTTTCCCACCCAAACACGTTTTTAAATCTTTTTTCCCCAAAATGGATTAATCACTCCCTAAACACCCCATAAACCCTAGTTAATTCCCAGACCCAATCAACTTTAAAACAAGGGGGTTTTTGTTAAGCCTTTCTAGATCTTTGATTACCCCCTTTGTCACCAAAACCCACATCCCAAACAAACACAAGACACACCCATGTGCCTTGTGGGACCCTCCCCTGCACCCGTCTTTGTCCCCAATCCCCAATACCAGACAGCATCAACGTCCATGATCTTTCTACTTGGTCCCCAAGACTTATTTAACGTCTTTGATCAACAAAAGCAGCTGGCAACTTCACATGATCCTTTTGATATTGCCATATTAGGGGTTGTTTGCATATTAGTAGCATTTGTAATCAGATTTGGTGTGATTTAAAAGCTTTTGGTTTGGTAAAACTGAATTTCAGATTTTAAAGGGTGTTTGGATTCAGGTTTAGCTAGGTTTTGTGACAAACTATTTGGCTTGAAACCTGTTTAGAATCACTCATTAGTTAGTTGTTAGGTGATTTTAGTGCTTAGTTTTCAGATTGGTAGAATATAGAACACATTTGCATGCTCAAAATTTTGGAAAACAGTCAAAATCAGCAAAGTGCTTGTCTGCCTGAATTTGTGAAGAATTTGTGCATCAAATTTGATAAACTGTTAGGAGATAGGTCATCATAGGGTTTGCTATAGCTTTCATGTCATTTTGTTGGATTGTGTGCTTGAATTGAGCTCTTAAAATTCACTTTTGTGCATATAAAACCAGGAGTACTGTTCATCAGAAACTTCAAAGCTTCATCAGAAACTTTGTGTGCTATTTGAGCTTGATTTTGCTAAGTGATTGTGTGTTTTTTGTGTTTACTCAGACTCCCCACAACCCAACTGGTGTGGGGGTGCCTTGCTGTCCAAAGAAACCAAATCCAAATAGCTTTCCTAAGCTTAAACATCCACAGACCATAGTTTACACTATCAGTGGGAAAGAAGTTGCCCCTGCTATTGTCATTGTTACCACTGCTAAGCAAAAGGACAAAAGTCCAGTCACATGTCACTATTACATTTCTACTTTTTTTGTCTTTTGTGGCTTAAATTAGAGTTAGGACCTGAAAATAGTTTTGTTATTTTTCTTATTTTATTTGTGATTTTTCAGTTAAATTAGTTTTTCAGTTACTGTTCATTTGCTATTTTTACAATTAAGTAGCATTTTTAATTAACTTTTTATATTTCTGTTTTTGGCATTTAGTGCCAAAAATACTTATTTTTCAGTTTCAACATTTTTCTTTTATTAAGAAAAACATTTTAAGATTTTTAGTTAAAAAAGTTTTCACTGTTCACTTTTTATTTAATTTTTAGAATTAATTTAAGTTAATTAGGGTTTTAATTTAAACTGTTTTTGTCTTTTAGTGGTAAATTTATTATTTTTCAAACTTTTTCATTTTTCTTCTGTTCATTAGAGTAAGTTAGGATTTTTAAAATTGTTAAATTATTTTTAGCATTATTTTATTATTTTCTATAATTATTTTAGTTTTAAAATAGTTTTTAGAGATTTAAAAATAGAAAAATTGTTTTTAAAAATTATGAAAAATACTTTTTAGTCTTTAGATAATATAAGTAAGTTATTTGTTCAATAAAATAATATTTTGGACATTTTGATTAATCATATTTAATTTTAGGGCTTTAATTAGCATTTAAAATTGAATATTTAATTAATAAAAGGTTTTAAAATATTTTTATTGGATTTTTATTCTTATTTATATTCTTTTAGACTACTTTTAGCTTTTAATTAATTTTTAGGTTTAAAACTTTTAATTTTGTAGTTTTTTATGGTTTTACGTGAACGACTTTTTCGTCTTAGCTCGATCCGTCTTCGTAACCGTCATTTCTTTCTTATTTCTCCTTTCTTTTCTTCTCAATATAATCACAAACATTAATCAATTCATCACACAACGCACTAGCCTCCTCGAGAAACGAACTTGAACTTTCTTAAGGGTCATTAGTGCTCGGTTTTCCTAAACCGACACTTAACGCTTACCACTACTTTGTGCATCCTTTTCCTAAAGGTGTACAAAAACACTACAATCACTAACCCTTTACATGAGGTCGTCGTACCTCTCCGGTCGTTTGTCATTGAGACGCATAATTAACTCCGTGTCCGTTATGGCATGCATGTAGTCAGAAATTTTTAGGAGCTCGGGGCACGTTTTTGTGCGCGTTCACTCGTCATTGAAACGTTCTGCGAAGTCCTCCGTAGACTCTCCGGGCCGTTGCTTGACGGTTGCTAATGAGATCGGATTCCTATTATATTCTTTTGCTAATTATAATTGTTTTTGAACGCAGTGCGCAGCTCACCGAAGCTATCAATACTTCGGTAAGGGAGCCTTTCAAACCAATCACGGGCATTGCCAATGAAGGTTGAATTGAACATTTAGCACCATATAGGCATCGACCATCATTCAATTTTCGCCTGTGTATCAAACATCTTTAGGTGATCATCCGGATCACCAGACCCATCATAGGTTTTAACGCACGCCAGCATACGGCGCTTCTTTTCCTTAGAGTAGTTCCATATGTGGAGAGTGAAGGCATCCTATCTGTCATCGCACCATGGACGAGAGAGATCCTCCTCTTCGTTATGATAGTAGGGATCATCATAGTATCCCTCATCGTCCAATGGTGGTGGGGGGTATACCTAGGTCGGCGACGCTTGGGAGGATGGTCATCTGAGTCCGACCCCGAAGGGCCGTGAGGAGGGGGCGGTACCCCACTTCTCGGCTGATGACCATTTCTGTGAGAAGAGTTAGGAGCTTTGTTCCCACCATTCACCTTATCCCACACGCTGGTGCGGTGATTGTTCGCGGGTGTTTCCAACATCAGGCGTTCGGTAGAGCCGTCAGACCTATCCCCTTCCTCACAGGCTTGTAGTAATTCCTGCATGATGCGATCCCCTATGCGCTCGAATACATTCCGAGGTTGAGGGTTTTCCTCAAGGGGAGTTTTTTCCTGTGGGTGCACCCTCCTTCTCCTCTTTTGAGTTCGAGGGGAGGTGCCAGGCGCGATACTGCTAAAGTTAAGACTAGATTGGAGATTCCTTCCCAGGTTTAGCCTTGACGCGATACCCGGGACTATCCTGTCAAACTTCTGTGTGAGAACACGCTCGAGGTCTTCGTCACCGAGTGATTACCCTTCTAATTCTGTCTCGATTTGTGGCCTCTGCGGCTCCTTGTAAGGGGCCTTTGGCGCAGTCCCCGGATCAGGATTATCCATGGTGATGGTTGGTGGCGGGGTATTATCAGACGTGCCTGCCCCACCAAAAGACTGAAAGACGTTTTGATTATTCAGTCCGCCTGTTTGGCTACCAGAGGACTGGGTGGAGATGAATATCCCATCACCCATGGAATTTCGGTTCCCAGGATTCGTGTTCCTCGGATTTCCTTGCGGGTGTCCCTTCCTCATTAGAAGAGATCGAGATTAAGATTTTAGCTTAGTGTTTGGGTCCCACGGATGGTGCCAACTTGTTGATACAAAAGTTGGATGATCCTTGCTTGACCCGAATTAGGCTTAATCTGGGTAGGCTGAGCTCTGACTCTTGCACCAAGTGAATAACTTGCTGAGATCCTGCACACTAAAGCAACACACGTTAGACTTAGCGTGGGAGCGTATCCCAAGATTAGAATCCGGCGTGAGAGTAAGTAATCAGTTTAGGGCCTAATGGGCTATCACTGTTACTTCGGTCCCAAGCATAAGATAATCACGATAATTAGCTTGATTGTTATCTTCTAATTATGGTGAGTTTATATCCTATACTTTGAGGCAAATCCCAATCCTGATAAGATTATGATTCTGTCTGACCCTGTACCGGCCGTCAAGGGTCGTGGGCCGCACACATTTTATGCGACTACTATTCATTCAAGCCCTAAGCTTAAATGACATTAATCGAAGCCATTCGTGATGGGCCAGATGCGGGTAGTACCCGCGGGCCGGGTTCATGACCCGGTTGGGGACTATACGTCATCAATTACATAGATGGTCTTTATGGAAGTGCATTGTTTCGTCATAAAAAGTCGAAAATTACACAAGACGTTCATGTGGAAGTCACTTAACCTTTCACCTTTTTGGACGAAATATTAAATTTGTTCTTACCATAAGGACGATCTATGTAATTAAATTGTGTCATTAATAATGGGCGTTGACGAAAAAGATTGATGATGCAAGTTCCTAAAAAAATGCAAAAAATGTTTATGCGTGTAAACCACAACGATAAAATATTTAATTAACTTCTCTTATTAATTACAACCGACATTAAACAACTTATAAAGCGTTATAAGTGCCTAAATAACCTTAAAACAATCGCTAGAGTGGCAATTACCATGGTACCTAACTAAAAGTCCCTAATCAATGCAAGAAACCCTAATCTTAATTATATCAACACAAGGTATTACTTTTCAAACGTAATCTTATTATTGTATAATAAAGAATTAAAAGTGTTATGGATAACACAGTTTGATGACAATGTGTTGTGCACACTTTGAACAACAATAAACCCTAACTTATGAATACAGTCGTAGCTGTTTGATTCACTAAGTTATATGCAATAATGTTCTTAATATCTCAAAGTGTTAAACATTAATGCATGGATACACATCCTATTTATAGTGTTACGAGTTTGACGTAAACAGTACTTGATGGCGACTACACAAGCTTTTACAAGTTCCCACATCAGTCACATGATGTCCTTCTATTCTTGGTAGTCTTCCATTATGCTTTAAGGAAACAGTTGTCAAAACAGTTTCCTTTTTCTTCATAGTCTCGAACACACAAATGGCATGTCCAAAGTGTGCTGAGAGTTATCAGGGTATTGCCACCCCTGTTAACTCTCAACCCCTCAAAGTCCCTGATACATCTTGGCTGTTATCCATCACAGCCAATGAGTATGTCTTCAGGTAATTCTTCGACTTCCCTGACAATGTCTCTGACATGGACTCCTCTGAGGTTGCTCACAGAGACTTGGATCTCTGTGAGTCTTGCGAAACTTGCCTGCCTCCTAGGCACAGGCAAGAGACTATCTAACAGCCTAATTATGTTTAAATCAATGATCAGGGAATCTAACAAGTTTAGATTCCCAACAATCTCCCCCTATTTAAACATAAATAATGCTAGATCTAACTAAGTTAAGGTAAGTAAGTTTAACAGCTTCTTCTTATACATAACAGATCTAAACAAACATACCTCGTGTTTTTATTAAAACTTAAAGAAAATTACAAGTGCATTACATAAGCAAAATAAAAGATGAAGGTAAAAAGGGCTGTGAACATCTTCAATAGTCATCATTTTTAATTCTTTCTTCAGCTTCAGCCAAGTCTAATCTGTTATCAATTTCATCCTGCAAAGTCTTTGAAAACTTCTTGGAATACTCTGTGTTGATCTTGAGACACTTCTTGTGACAGAGTAGCTGAATAGTTGAAGCTAAGCACAGCTCATCTTCCCTTTGAAAAGCATACTGGCAAGCCTTGTTCATGAATGCCATTCCTCTTTCAGGCTCTGTGTATGTCTGACCATCAACAGGGCCAACAATACCATTTGGGAGGATCAAATCCCTGTGCATGCCATCCACTTGAACATCTTCAGTAACAAAAGTTTCATTAACAATTTGTGAAATCCTTCTCCTTTTGTTGCCTGTCTTTGGGGGTTCTTGTTCAAAAAGCTGTGGTGGGGGATCAATCTTAAGTTTGGCTGCTGTTTCCTTGATCCAGTTAAACTTGGCCTTAAGAGTTTTAAGCAGAAGAAAATTAGCCTGTCCAGACTTTTTGGCAGCTAAGGCTTCAAGTTCGAACCATTCTGATAACCCAAGTGTCTTTAACCTGAAGTTGTCAAACACATCCATATTTCTCTGTTGGTTTTCCCTCCATAAGATCATCTGTGGGGTGTTTGTGGATTTATGAATGGTGTATTTGAACTTGGTTATCTTGCTAGAAGCATATCTGTTGTTCACGCAGGCATCATAGTCAGCTTTGACTTTCCTTAAAGCCTCAGCGCGTTTTGCTTCCATTTCCCTCAACCTTTGTTTTTGTTTTTCTCTTTCAGGTGGTGTCATCTTCCTCAGAGTAGCTTCATTCAATTCTTTGGTTGTCTTGAGTTCATTTAATCTTTTGAATTCTTCAGCCTGTTGCTCTATTTCTTCAGGGGTCAAAGGAATCTCATCGGAAGGTGTAAAGGTTGAGAATTGGGAAAGGTCTGTGGTGGATCCTCCTGTCTCTAGCATCGCAGCTATCTTCTTAAGTTTGGTATCTGTGTCAACCAAAACTATCTCCTTTCCTTTCTTCGAGACAGAGGACTCCACACTTATGTTTTTCAAAACCTCAGCTCTTTTGATAAATGATGTATGAGCCTAAGTTTGAATAGCTTTGGGGAGAGAGCTAACAGTGAATTTTAATTTCTTGGCAGCTGGTTCATCATCATCCTCAGGCTTGCTGGTGTTAACCAAAACCAGAGACTTTGATGAGTCAGCTCCATCTTGAGTTTGTTGCTCCCCCTGAGTATTATCCTCATCATCAGGTATTATAGTAGGTGTGATGACTTGGAGAGGAACAGGTGTGATGGTGGGGTTAGCTGATGATGAGCCTTGTTCAGCAGATGCAAGGCTGAGTGTTGTATTCTTCTCCCCCTCACGTTTATCCTTACTTCGCAGATGTTTGGATGAACGTGCTTGAAAACGTCTTGCAATCTGCTCCACAGAGGCAGCCATAGCACGTTGTCTTTTTCTTGAAGCCCTGGCAATCTTCAGCAGGAGGTTGGCATTTGCATTAGTATTTGCCTGAACACGCCTGACAATAAAGTTAGCATGGCGGTATTGCCTGGTGCGAACAGTATTAAATTGCCTGTGCATGGTGAGTTCATGTTCATGGAACATGGCAGGGACGGCTGAGTCAATGGCATCCTTTATTCTTGTTGAAAGATGACTGAGTCCCTGGGCTACACCTCTTCTTGCACCATCCTGAATTGGCTCAGTGACAGCCTCAGTCACAGCCTTTTTGATGATGCCTGGAAATGTCACAGTGAAGTTGTGCATTTCAGACTTGATCACATCCAGCTTCCTTGATAAGCGCTCAATATCTGATTGATGATGAACAGGCTGAAGATTCTTGATATTGAGGCTTTGCTGAGCATAGTCATCCCCCTTGGTAGAATATCAAAGTTCGTCTGGGCAGGATGATCAAACAAGAGAAACTCCGCTGTTGGATCATAGGCTGGAGATTAGAAAACTGTTGTTGTGGATGTAGCAGAGTTGGGAGTATCAACAGCATCCTTGGGAGGAGAAGTCTTATCATCAGCTGGTGTAGACACAGCTATTTCTTTTGGAGGAGATACAGACAGCTGGTCTTCCTCATCTTCTTCATCCTCTTCATCGAACATTCCTTCAGGGAATTCATCTTCAGGCACGGGCTCAATATCAGAGACAGAATCCTCTAATGAGAGCATTTCTTCATCAGCATTTAACAGAGGCTCTTCATCATTGGTTTTGTCTTGATTACATGTATCAGCCTCCTTTTCTTGTTGTACCTGAGACTCGATGACTGGCTGTACAATTTCAGCCTGCAAATTTGTTGTAATTAGTAACAGGGAAAAATATAAGGGGAATGGTCGCCATTTCGCTGTCCCAGAGAGGCTGAGGGGATTACTCAGCCACTCCAAAGGATAAATCCTTGGGATTCTTTTAAGTGTGAAAAATAAGGTTAATGATCGCCATTCGCTGCCCCTAGGAAAGCCGAGTGTGATTATTCAGCCCCCCAAAAGGTAAAACCTTTGGGACTCTTTTGATTGTGAAACATATGTTGTTTATGGATCGCCAGTCGCTGCCCCTAGGAAAGCTGAGTGTGATTATTCAGCCCCTCAAAAGGTTAAAACCTTTGGGACTCTTTTAAGAGTGAAACATATTGGTTAAAGGTCGCCTGTTACGCTGCCCCTAGGAAAGCTGAGGGTGATGATTCAGCTCCCCCTGAAAGGATAAATCCTTTGGGACTCTTTTAAGGAGGGAACCAAGAGGCTGTGTGAAGTACAGCTGATCAAGGTTGAGACATTAGTGTTAGCCTTAAAATGTGTGCGACTAACGGAATTACATTAGTTTCATAGCCGGGACTTACTAATATTGTCATATGTAAAGTCCAAGTCCCGGGCTATATAAACCCCTCCATACTTCCATGGAGGGGTGAGGCTTATTATTTCTTGTCTTACCTTTCTCTCTCTAGAATAAAACACACTTTTATTCTTTCTTGTTTCTCTCTCTAAAATGGCTAAACACCACTTCTATCCTCCCCGACCTCCGGATCATAAACCCGTGTTCATAGTGAATCCATGTTTAACAATTGGTATCAGAGCTAACCGGGGGTGTTTCGTGTTTTTGTCTCACGTTTTGTGTTCGTGTTTGTGTGTCGGATGTATTTTGGTTTGGTACGTTTTTTTATTATTTTTGAATATCTGTGTTACACATCTCCACATCATCCATATCTTATTTCCATTCAATTTCTTATCAGTCCATTTATTACCATTTTTTTATCAGTAATCTGTTAGCTGGTTTCATCAAATTTCTGTCCATTTTTCAACACGTTTTTTGTCCCATCAAATATTAACTGATCATTTATTGGGGAAAGGACAAACTAACATATATGGCTAGATCCAACATTTTCGGCAGTATAACCCAACTCAGATGGCTCATTCCGATGGTGAGTTACGATGGGGTGAGACTGGCTACGATGGCGCCTTCTGGATTAGATCGCATTGATTACGATTGATGATTTCGATGAGTCGCTGCGATGAGTCGCTGCGATGAGTCGCTGCGATGAGTCGCTGCGATGAGTCCCGTGTGATAAATACTTTATGATGGATGTTTGGACTCATTACGATGGGGTGTTGTGAAACTGCGATGACTTGTACTTAAGATGATATTATCTTGCGATGTCTTTCAAAACTTTAAACATTGCGATGGAAACCTTCTTAATTTTACGATGGCTTCTCACCACATTGAGATGACTCGCAAAACATTGCGATGGTTTACCTTTCTGAAATTCAGACCAACGCAAGGTGTATCTAGAAATAAGTTTTTTTACTGCTGAAAAAGCTTTGACCAAACCAGAAACTCAGTGAGTCGAAAAAAAAACTCATCAAACAAACACCAACCTTATTACTCCAATATCAACACCAATCTAAATCCTAACCCATCGTCTCCTAAAGCCCATCTAGACTCATAAACACATGCAATAATGTTTAGATCTCAGATTTTTGTTAAAAAGAATCACTTCATATCTTTTTTTAAAAGATTTTAACACATTCCATCATCATAGATCTGTGGGGATTTATCCCACTTTTATATTCGAAACATCAAGACTGATTTATAACAATTATGTTATAATCATGTCTTAGTTTCGTCTATTGAAAATCACATGCAAACAACCTATCATCTAACCCACCTGAAACCAAATATGATATGGCGAACTTGTTGCCTTCACATGTTGCGTTTGATATTTGATTGTGATTGTATTGGTTAGATCAGAGGGACAAGATGTGTGCATATGGGATGCTCCCTCTCCATTATCCGAATGTTGAGAAAAGAGATAGTGGTTGCGTTTATATTTCTGAGATTCAGAATGAATGGTTTACCATTTGTTTGAAATGATATGAAGATAGATCTAAATTATCTGTTGTGAAGAGTTATTTTTTGGGGGGTTACGTTGGATAGAAGAAGATGGGGGCGGACAAAACTAAGAGGTGATTAGGTATGTGTGTGAGATAAATTAGGTATTGTGAGCTTATATATCCTAATATATCTCTAGTATTATCTGGTGAACCGAGCTTGCAATATAATTTTGGCATGGGCTTAACTCTTTTCAAATTAAAGGCTGTTGGACTGTATTATAATGTTGGGATATCAAGCATGTGAGACGATTTGTAAGTTGGGCCACTATTTTACTTCTCTTGATCCAAAATTTGGTGGATTAATGTTATTCGGCCGAGCAACTGTATACATTGAATTGTATGATGTTTACTTGTGCCGAGTATACAATTGTGAGGGGCGAGTTTGGTGCCGATTATCGAGTATTTGGTGATTTCGGATTCTAATCGACCAAAGAATATCCTCGTTTTGAAACCCTATTTTTTGGAAAAAATTTCGATCCGCGCATCAGTTGGGTATATGATTGATTTGGGCTTCAAAAAATCAAGTTTACTAGACGACGTTGACGACCTCTCTTTCTCTAGTCATCGTTGGTTCCCTAGTTAATGACACTCACTCATACTCAACACACACAATAAACACGAAGACAAAAACAAACAAACACCAAAACGATCCTTTAAGATTCACTGAAATTGTCAAAAAACGGCTAGTATTCGGGCAAAGTAATGTCAAGTGATTACGAAGTGGATTTGGTATTTATTATTTGACGGTGAAGTAGAATATCACGAAGGCGTTTACTCAATTCATCATCGAGCCTTTTCACCCCCTCTATCGATTGATGATTCGCTTCAGCATTTATGATTGGGACTTGATTTATCTAGTTTCCACTGTCAAGGGGTGGATGGTCGACGACACGGACAACTATCACTTAAGGAGTTACGTTGTAGTGCTCAGTGTCACACTCACCGGGAGTTGTGGATACTTCAATAGGTGTTCTACATCTTATACCTCTCTCTTTATGTATAAGATTCTAAGAGACGTTTCTCTGCACCGTTCGTCAATCAACACACGTGCTAAGCGTAAGTAACAAACTTGGGGGATTGTACTTCAGTTTCAAGTTTGGAATATCAGGTTTACTTCACCAGTGGTCACTACAGATAGCCGAAAGAATACGAGGTTGGTAAGTTTAGCCAGAGAGTACAAGAGTAGAGATGTGATCAGCAACCAATTCTCACGAGCAACTTGAGCTACAGAATGTCAACAAAGATTACTGCTTCAGACACGGACTTCTCACGATTCTGATTGTACTCGTTAGATGATGCTATCGAGTGTTCTTAACCACCATACCTTTGAAAAGAATGCTACCGATTGTTCTTAACCACCATACTTTTGACAAGAATGCTACCGAGTGTTCTTAACCACCATACATTTGACAAGAACGCTACCGAGTGTTCGTCACCATCATACTTTCGACAAGAACATCTCGCGATTTTGACCGTACATGTCAGATGATGCTTCCGAGAGTTCGTCACCATCATGGGGGAAGAACGTGTACTTTGGAGACTTAGTTCCCACTCTAAAGTACTTAGTTCAACTTCCAGGGGGAAGCATTCTACAAGCGTGAGAAGATTTGTTGCTGATTTCTTACATGTTCCCCCAAACACATAATCATGAAGACCAAAAATGTCAAGGTAGCAGTTACTTGGTGTGGTTTGCTTCTTCTTCAACAAAATTCCGCTTTGCACTTTAAATGTCAAAGATAGAAGATTGCTCAAGCTACAGGTTCTGCTCAAGACAGGGATATTGGTTTGGGGGGAAGCTGATTCAGAAGCTTCGTCAAAAAGAAGTCTATGAAGAAAGCTTTTCAAGACATGTGGTATGAATTGGGGGGAAGTTAATCTAGTTCATACATGATACAATGGTTCCTCAACAAGCAAAGACAAAGAGGATTCAAACTGGGGTATAAGTTTTTCTAGAAGACTTAAAGACATCGGTGTCACCCTCAGCATTGGAAGCAAACTTAATACTGTCATATTTTTGTTGTATTTGCATTTGTTAGGAACATTGTAAGTAATTCCGTATGTCACCACATTGGGGGAAGATTGTTAGCCTTAAAATGTGTGCGACTAACGGAATTACATTAGTTTCATAGCCGGGACTTACTAATATTGTCATATGTAAAGTCCAAGTCCCGGGCTATATAAACCCCTCCATACTTCCATGGAGGGGTGAGGCTTATTATTTCTTGTCTTACCTTTCTCTCTCTAGAATAAAACACACTTTTATTCTTTCTTGTTTCTCTCTCTAAAATGGCTAAACACCACTTCTATCCTCCCCGACCTCCGGATCATAAACCCGTGTTCATAGTGAATCCATGTTTAACAATTAGTGTATTCAGGTTGTTATTAGCCTGAATACTGTCTAGAGGGTGCAGGGTCATCGGGGTGCTTTATAAACACAAATGAATCATTCCCTGGTGCAAAGACAGGGTGTACAGAAGTCGTAAAGGATTCTAAGTGTATTGACAGACTTCTATGGGTCGAGGATTACCCTAACTTCACCACTCTCTCCTACAGACAAATGAGAGTGGCTGCTTGTGAACCTCTAAAAATGTACACTGATTACCTGTGAGATATCAGCTTGATCAGGCTGGTTTCCTGTCGTCTCAGCTGACTTTGAGACACTAGACTCCTGTTGTTTGTCAGCCAATGAATCCGAATCCACATGAGTATCTGGACTAGAGGAGGTGTCAGTCTTCTTTCCCTTGGCCTTAGAAACAGCTTTGGAGTGGGAAGAAGAGGGGATTTTCTTCTTCTTAGGCTGTTGGCCAGATGAAGCCTTGGACTTAGTAGTGTGCTGCCCAGAGGTCAAAGACATAGACTTGCCAGCAACACTAGAAGTATTCACCTTCTCAGAGGAAGGGAGCAAGGGCTTCTCAGCGTTTGGTACTTGGTTGGCCACATTCATCATATGGGCGGTGACAGGGACATCTTCAGCTCCTATTTCCTTGTAGATAGCGCCTGTGATGCGGTAGGGCTTAAGAGCAGTCAAGGCCTTGTTGTGATAGTTATCTCCCAGCAAGCTTTCAAAGATCAGAGACAGGAAGCGCACATAGCAGATATTCTTTTCCCTGACCTGATTCCTTCCCTTCAGCTATTCTACCAGGTTGGAGAAGAGAATGCTTCCAACGTCAACATCAGCTCCCCAGATTAATCCATAAGCAATAGCCTGATGGTTGAAAGACATCTGATCCTGTGATCCCTGCATTCCTCCCAGGGAGTTAACAATGTGGGTGAAGAGGACACGCCACATGGGAGTGAAATACTTAATCTTTAGAGGAGATTTGGCGAGGACCTCAGCTGGTGTAAGGGCAGGGTTAACGTCATGGTAGGGGTTGAGTGTGGCCAGGGCTTCTTTGACAGCCTTTTTGTCAACTACCTTCAGGCATTCATCTCCATGCTTCAATCCGGCCACACTTGAAAAGTCTTTAAGGGAGAAGGCGAAAGGGTGTTCATTGCATGAAAGGCTAAATGTTATGGTGTCTTCTACCACTTCAGCAGAATACCAGAATTCCCTAAGGTATTCTTGGTAAAAGGTGGATGGGGATTTGGTGAAGGCTTCACTTAGGGGTCACAATTCTGCATGAAATTTACCAGATCTGAATAGGTGCTGTTTGGTGCCTTAATCCATCCAATGGCGTTGTTAGAGGAGAGGATGCTCTCGTTGATCTCGAAGTTAACATTTGAAGCTTTGGGAACTGAAAACGCCATGGATTTGAGGTTGAAGGAGAAAGAAAATGGCGGATAGGTTAAGAGAGATAAGAACTTAGAGAGAGAAGTATATTTTAGAATGGTGGTGGGTGAGAAGAGAAAGGAGACAATATATATTCAAACTAAGTGAACAGTTATTCAACCGTATTAAATGCAAGGTACAAAAATGACTGCTCAAGTGGGTCCCCTTGACCTTTCAAAAAGTTTGTCTCCTCGTTATCCGAAAAATAAATGATTAAATATTTGAGAATGTTTTTTGCATTTACTTGGAAAGTAACTACCTAGTTTCATGTGAAAAACATTTAATATAGAATCAATCATTTAATGAACACATTTAATATCAAGCCACAGGCTTTGAGATATTGAGCATCCCTAGCTCAGCAACTAGCCTGTTGAACGAAGGTTCAGCAAAAGGCTTTGTAAAGATATCAGCTAGTTGCAGCTCTGTGGGAACAAAATGCAGCTCAATATCTCCCTTCATTATATGATCCCTGATAAAATGATACCTGATATCAATGTGTTTGGTACGAGAGTGAAGAACAGGGTTGTTGGATATGGCAATGGCGCTGGTGTTGTCACAAAATATTGGCACTTTGTCATACAAGATTTCATAGTCAGCAAATTGACTTTTCATCCAGAGCACCTGAGCACAACAGCTGGCTGCAGCGACATATTCTGCTTCAGCTGAAGACATAGCCACAGAGTTTTGCTTCTTAGCACTCCATCCAACCAATTTTCCTCCTAGGATTTGACAGCTGCCTGAAGTGCTTTTCCTGTCAATACAGCATCCAGCATAATCTGAATCTGAATAGGCCTTGAGATCAAAGCCTGATTCCTTTGGATACCATAGACCTAGGGATGGTGTTCCTTTGAGATACCTGAAATTCTCTTAACAGCCACTAGATGGGATTCTTTTGGGTTAGCTTGGTACCTTGCACAGAGGCATGTGGAGAATTGGATATCTGGACGACTAGCTGTTAGATACATGAGTGACCCAATCATGCCTCTATATAAAGTCTCATTGACAGAGACCCCTGACTCATCAGGGCCCAAGTTGTTGGGTGGAAGCATGGGGCATTTCACTGATGCACAATCAGCTAAGTCATATTTTTTAAGTAAATCCTTAACATACTTTTCTTGACAAATTGAAATTCCCTTAGGACATTGTTTAATTTGAAAGCCCAAAAAGTAAGTTAATTCACCCATCATACTTATCTCATATTTCTTGGTCATTAATTTAGCAAAACGTTTACTAAGATTGACATTTGTTGACCCAAAGATGATATCATCCACATAAATCTGCACAATGATGAAATCACTCTTGTCCTTGAAGGTAAAGAGTGTTTTATCAATAGAACCCCTGACAAATTTATTTTCAGTTAAGAAATTTGAAAGAGTTTCATACCATGCTCTTGGAGCTTGTTTCAGACCATACATTGCCTTGTGAAGTCTGTACACATGGTTGGGAAACTCGCTGTTCTCAAATCCTTCAGGTTGTGCAACATACACTTCCTCAGCCAAATCACCATTGAGGAAGGCACTCTTAACATCCATCTGATACACAGTGATGTTCATATAGACAGCATAAGCAAGGAAGATTCTGATGGCTTCAATTCTAGCAACAGGTGCAAAAGTTTTATCATAATCAATTCCTTCAGTCTGAGAGAACCCCTGTGCTACCAGTCTGGCCTTGTTCCTGATGATGTTCCCAATCTCATCCATCTTATTTCTATAGATCCATCTAGTGCCTGTGATATTCTTTCCAGGTGGAGCTGGCACTAGTGTCCATACTTTGTTCCTTTTGAACTGATTGATTTCTTCTTGCATAGCAGCTACCCATCCTTCTTCTACCAGAGCCTCAGCTACTCTTTTAGGTTCAATTTGTGAGAGAAATTCAGCAAAGAGACATTCATTGGCTGAGGCTGACTCTGAGTCTTGGATTCGCTGTCTGGTTGTGACCCCTGCATTTGGTTCCCCAATAATATTGACAAGAAGAATGTGTTGATCTCTTGACCACTTATTTTGAGGAGCTGGGGATTCAAGGACAGGAGTACTTGTGGACACAGCTGGTACAATTTGAGTCTCATCCTGCTGACTAGGAGGGCTTTCTTCAAAGACTACTTCAGTGTCAGAGTCTTCTTCAGCCATATCAAGGGATGCTATTTCATTATCAGCAGGAGAATCTTCAGGGATTTGAAGAATTGGCGAGTCATCAATATCATGAGAAGGACCATCAGAAATTTGAGGTTCTTCTTCATCAAGTTCCTGAGAGGAAGGAACTTCTATGTTGTGAGTAGACAGAAGGTCAAAGGCAGGGACATAAGGGGTGAGAGTGTTGGAGTGATGATGACTGGTAGGTCTGGGTTCTGTGAACTCATCACTTGGGAAGGATATATTTTCATTAAAATCTATTTCATCACCCTCTGTTCCTGTTCTCTGTATGACTTCATCATCTTCATTGAATCTAACATGGAATGTTTCTTCTACTTCTTGTCTTCTGATGTTGAATACTCTGAAGGCTTTGGCTGTTGGAGAGTATCCCAAAAAGAAACCATCATCAGCTTTTTCATCAAACTTTCCAAGTTTGTCCCTGTAGTTATAAATAAACACAGGGCACCCAAACACATGAAAATAGCTGACGTCTGGAGATGTTTTTCTGAAAACTTCATAGGAGGTTTTACCATGTCTTTTGACAATGATTGATCTGTTTTGTGTGTAGCAAGCAGTGTGAACAGCTTCTCCCCAAAATTGCTTTGGTAAGGCTGCACCATTTAACATGGTTCTTGCTGCTTCAATCAAAGTCTTGTTTCTTCTTTCAGCCACACCATTTTGTTCAGGGGTGCCAGCTGAAGAGAAGTTCTGTGAAATCCCTTTTTCATCACAAAAAGATTTAAGTTGATGATTCTTGAATTCAGTACCATTATCATAATAAGTGTGAAAACACTTATCCTTTTACCACTTATTTCCAATAATAACAAGACCAAAACGTGTGATTTATGTCGTAAAAGTCGGAATTATGCGTGGTTTGTGTTTTTATTGTGTTTTAGGACCTAAATGTGAAAAAGGAAGAAAACACGGGCTTTCACAGGCTTTTACTGAAGAAAACGGGAAAAAGACGAAGTCAAAAGATCAAGAGTGCAAAAAAAAGAACGGAAGTCCAAGGCCTATTCTGAAGATTTATCGAAGAAAAAGTCAAGAGACGGAAGTTTAACGAAGTCGAAGAACTTAAGTCTAAAAGAGAAGAAAATTAAAAGACAAGTTCAAATCCCGAGACGACAAAGACGAAGAATTAAAGTCGAGTCGAGAAAACGTGAAGAAAGCAAGAAAGAAGATGCAACACATGCACTCCTTCCCTATAAATACCCTCCTAATAGTCATTAGGAGGGTAGTTAGTGAGATTTTTAGTTAATTTTTCACTTAGTAGTTTTTAGAGAGAGAAAGTCTTAAACTTTCTCTCACTAGTTCATCTTTTTCTTTTAATCTTTCAAGATTAAACACCTTTGTATTGCTTATTTCATTAATCAAAGTTCTATTCTAAGCTTTTATTTCTTAATCTCATCCTACTTTTCTTTGATTTAAGATTGATTTTGGTGTGATTATCATGTGATCCGTGTTGTTCTAATTGATGTCATGCTAAAAAGTTAATCTTTTGATCATTTTATAAGTTTTCATTTGATTAAGCTTTAAGACTTTTGTGCTTATTGGCTTATTTTTATGATTATCTTATTTTTCTTATTAAAAAGTTTTATTAAAAAGTTTATGTTTTTATGGTTTGATCTAAAAAGTTGGTTAATTTCGAGTTGAATAAGTTGATCTAAGTACTTAACCGAATCAAATAAGCACTTAGATCAACTTATTCAACTCGAAATTAACCAACTTTTTAGATCAAACCATAAAAACATAAACTTTTTAATAAAACTTTTTAATAAGAAAAATAAGATAATCATAAAAATAAGCCAATAAGCACAAAAGTCTTAAAGCTTAATCAAATGAAAACTTATAAAATGATCAAAAGATTAACTTTTTAGCATGACATCAATTAGAACAACACGGATCACATGATAATCACACCAAAATCAATCTTAAATCAAAGAAAAGTAGGATGAGATTAAGAAATAAAAGCTTAAAATATAACTTTGATTAATGAAATAAGCAATACAAAGGTGTTTAATCTTGAAAGATTAAAAGAAAAAGATGAACTAGTGAGAGAAAGTTTAAGACTTTCTCTCTCTAAAAACTACTAAGTGAAAAATTAACTAAAAATCTCACTAACTACCCTCCTAATGACTATTAGGAGGGTATTTATAGGGAAGGAGTGCATGTGTTGCATCTTCTTTCTTGCTTTCTTCACGTTTTCTCGACTCGACTTTAATTCTTCGTCTTTGTCGTCTCGGGATTTGAACTTGTCTTTTAATTTTCTTCTCTTTTAGACTTAAGTTCTTCGACTTCGTTAAACTTCCGTCTCTTGACTTTTTCTTCGATAAATCTTCAGAATAGGCCTTGGACTTCCGTTCTTTTTTTTGCACTCTTGATCTTTTGACTTCGTCTTTTTCCCGTTTTCTTCAGTAAAAGCCTGTGAAAGCCCGTGTTTTCTTCCTTTTTCACATTTAGGTCCTAAAACACAATAAAAACACAAACCACGCATAATTCCGACTTTTACGACATAAATCACACGTTTTGGTCTTGTTATTATTGGAAATAAGTGGTAAAAGGATAAGTGTTTTCACACTTATTAAATCCCCTACACTTGACCATTGCAATGCCCTCATGCAATGCATTAATTTTAAAGCACGGTTTAAATATTCCATCATAATTAACCCACCTTGGCCTTTATTAAGTACTAAACATAAAAGATAGAAATAAGTAAAGAAATTAAAAACTTACATTGGGTTTTGGCTTCTTTCGATATAACTTTCTTATAGTACTTTTGATTTTTCTGAAAATTTTCCAAGTGTTAGTTTTATTTAGTGATTTAGTTCTTTTCCATTATCACCTTTAAATTTTATGCATAATTTTACTTGTCATTTCAATATTAATCTTTTAACTTCCATTTACTCAACGACACTTTAATTACTTGTTATTAGATTAAAACAAACAAAACCAACCATTCTCTTGATTCACCAAAAGACGATTGAGTCGCACTTAAGACCGGTTTTCAATTCGAAAAGATTCGGAACTATAACGAACTTTCATATAGGGTGTCAAAAGCCGTGTATTAAATGGCGCCGATGCCGGCTCTTTTCGTTAAGATAAACGGTTTCTAGTGAGAGACGCATTGAATTTTGGGATCCGTTCTTTGAACGTTATTTTCATTGCTAAAAAATTTCAAAATCCATAAAAATTATAAAACTTTTCAAAAATACAAAAACATTAAAAAACCTATAAAAACCAAAAAGATTATATAGATATTTCTTGTGTATATTTTTCTTCTGCAGGTGCATGCGTACTAGATCTACAAACTATTCTGAGCCCGAGAATCGTGAAGATTTAGATATGGCTGGTGTTAACAACAACAATAATCACCCACCTCAAAATAATTTGAATAACAACCACAACAACAACAACAACAACAACAATGTCCTTCTACCTGATTTACGAACCATGGAGGAATTGTGCCAACCCACCATGAATGGACGCGGAGGCCCGATTGCGCCGATGCATATCACGGCTCAGGAGTTTTCGTTGAAGCATCATATGATACAACAAGTGCAAACGAATCCGTTTCGTGGAATCCCGGATGATGATGCCAACAAACACCTCGACAAATTCATTACCATTACCCAAAGCATGAAGTGCCCCGGTGTTTCTATGGATGAACTTCGCCTCCAACTTTTTCCACACTCGCTTTCTCACCATGCCGAAAAATGGTTTGACCGTCTTCCTAAGAATTCTATTCATACATGGAACGACATGACTCAACGCTTTTTATCGCGCTACTTTCCCCCATCCATGGTCACTAGCCTTCGTAACCAAATCAGTGGATTTATGCAAGAGAATGATGAATCGCTTTTCGATGCTTGGGAACGTTACAATGATTTGATCGACCGCTGTCCTAATCACAATATGCTCCCCGTCACTCTCATTGACACCTTTTACAATGGTCTCACTTTTCGTGATCGTGACACGATCAATGCCGCCGCCGGTGGTACTTTTATGAAAAGGAGACCGGAGGAGTGCCGAGAGTTGATCGAAAACATGACTACTCACCACAAGAATTGGGATTCATCCGCATCCTCAAGATCTAACTCGAGAGTCAATGTTTCTACGTCCTCCAATCCTGAAATGTCTGAAATTTCTCGACAACTCGCTGAAATGAACAAGAATTTCATGGCCATGGCCACAAACCACTTTCAACAAGCTAAAGCTGTTGCTATTTCTTGTGACACATGTGGTGGCCCTCACTCTTATCATGATTGTCCTTCTACCCAAAGCAATTATTCTGAAGACGTTAACGCAGCATACGGTACTTATCCCACGAAAGGCTATCAAGCCCGACCTCAAGGAGACCGTGGCTTGCTAAGTTATCGCTCCAACAATTATCTTGCTCCTCCTGGTTTCCCTGCCTGCCAACCAAAACCAACAACAAAGCTACAATCAATCCCAACCTCGTGCAAACAATCAGTATCAATCCCAAAGAAACCCATCACCCAACTCAAGGAAATTCTCAAGCTTACAAGGCTCCACCTCTCAATCAACCGATGGCAGTGAATCCAGAAGTCGAGACATTCATAAAGACTAATCGGGAGTTGGTGACGAATCTTCAAAGTCAAGTCCGCAACTTGAAGGGAGAGATGGCAAAGCAAGGGAACGATATTCGAGCCGAGCTAAGGAATGATATGGCCAAACACAATGATACAATGAATGCAAACATGCAAAACTCTTTCAACAATCAAGCTCTTCACCTTCGTGATATGATTAGTTCGCTCATCCAAGGTAATCAACCCTCTCCTTCGGGTACTCTTCCGAGTAATACCGTTGCGAATCCAAGAGGGGAGATGAAAGCAATCACCACTCGTAGTGGAAAAGGTTATATGGAACCCGAGCTTCCTACACCTCCACCGGTGATTGTGAACAAGGAAAAAGAGCAACTTTCCTCACCTCCTTCACCTTCTATCCCCATTTCCCCACCACCCGTGGTTGTGAGTGATCCTATTCCCTTAACGCCTTCTTCTTCATCCAATATACCTTATCCCTCAAGGTTGAGGAAAGAGAAGCAAAAGAGCAAGGATGATATTCAGGTTTCGAACTTCCTTAAAATGTTCAAACAATTGAATTTTAACATCTCCTTTGCCGAGGCTCTCGCTCACATGCCCAAATATGCTAAGATGTTTAAAGATCTTTTAAGTGATAAAGAAAAGCTTCTTGACATTGCTCAGACCCACCTTAATGAGAACTGCTCCGCAGTGCTTTTAAGGCAATTACCCACCAAACTTGGTGATCCGGGTCGCTTCTTGATTCCTTGCAACTTCCCGGGAGTAGAGAATTGCATGGCCCTAGCCGATCTAGGTGCCAGTATAAACTTAATGCCTTTATGTGTTTGGAAGCAATTATCTCTCCCCGAGCTAGTCCCCACACGAATGACTTTGGAATTAGCCAACCGTACGGTTGCTTATCCAGTGGGGATAGCCGAAGATGTCTTTGTTGGCGTCGATAAATTCACCTTCCCGGCGGATTTTGTCGTCGTTGACTACGAGATGGATCCCCGTGTTCCATTAATCGTTGGACGTCCCTTTCTGAGGACCGGTCGCACTCTTATTGATGTAGCCGCAGGCGAAAAAATCATGAGAGTTGGTGACGATCAAATTGTCTTCAACATGGGTAAGATTTCTAAGCAACCTTATTCATATGAGAGTGTTAATGCTATTGATGTTCTCGATGAGGCTTGTGAAGAACATTTTCAGGATGCTTGCAAAAGTATTCCTTCTTCTCTACCCAATGTTGAGACCGTTGCCTCAATTGCTCCAGCATTGACTCCTTTTGGAGAAAGTGACTTGGATGATTTCGAAGCTAGCTTGGGTCCTCTCGATATTAAGTATGATAATTTGTCAACAAATTGGGATGAAGACATTAGTACTATTGAGAGACTTCTCAATGAGGACCCGTTCTTTCCTCCTGCTCCTAAAGAGGTGACTAATGATGATCCATCGTTAGTTTCACCACCTATTGAGGATCCTCCTACTCTTGAGCTTAAGGACCTACCGCCTCATCTTGAGTACGTTTTCCTAGAAGACGACGAGAAGCTACCAGTCATCATCGCAAAGGATCTGAAAGAAGACGAAAAAGCCCAACTTGTCGCTGTGTTGAAGAAGCATAAACGCGCTATCGCTTGGAAAATCTCGGACATCCGTGGAATTGATCCTCATTTCTGCACACATAAAATTCTCATGGAGGACGACTTTAAGCCCACAATTCAAAGTCAACGAAGGGTGAATCCTAAAATCCATGAAGTCATCAAAAAAGAGGTTATCAAACTTCTTGATGCGGGTATGATTTACCCTATTTCGGATTCACCGTGGGTTAGTCCAGTCCATTGTGTGCCTAAGAAAGGCGGAATCACCGTTGTGCCCAATGCAAACAACGAGTTGATTTCTACCCGTCTCGTTACTGGGTGGAGAGTTTGTATAGACTACCGCAAACTCAATGATGCCACGAGAAAGGATCATTTCCCTCTACCTTTCATGGACCAAATGCTTGAACGTCTAGCGGGTAATGAATATTACTGCTTTTTGGATGGTTTCTCGGGTTATTTTCAAATACCCATCGATCCCCAAGATCAAGAAAAGACAACATTCACTTGTCCCTACGGCACCTTTGCTTATAAAAGAATGCCTTTTGGCTTATGCAATGCCCCCGGGACTTTCCAAAGGTGCATGTTGGCTATCTTCCATGATATGGTTGAACAAACCATGGAAGTCTTCATGGATGATTTCTCGGTCTTTGGGGATTCCTTCTCTGCTTGCCTTGCCAATTTGGAACGTATGCTTAAGCGGTGCGAAGACACTCGCCTTGTTCTGAATTGGGAAAAATGCCATTTTATGGTAAAAGAAGGCATTGTGCTAGGACACAAAATCTCTAAAGCCGGTCTTGAAGTTGACCGTGCTAAAGTTGATGTCATAGCCAAATTACCTCCACCTTCCACCGTGAAGGGTGTGAGAAGCTTTCTGGGTCATGCGGGCTTCTATCGTAGATTCATTCAGGATTTCTCTAAAATCGCTCGCCCGATGACCCACCTCTTGGAAAAAGATACTCCATTTATCTTTTCTAAAGAGTGTCTCGAAGCCTTCAATCTTCTCAAGGATAAGCTAACTAAGGCACCGGTCTTGGTTACCCCAAATTGGGAGCTGCCTTTTGAATTGATGTGCGATGCTAGCGACTTCGCTATTGGTGCGGTTTTGGGCCAACGTGTGAATAAACACTTCCAACCAATCCACTACGCTAGCAAAACAATGACGGGGGCTCAATTGCATTATACGACAACCGAAAAAGAGCTTTTAGCTGTTGTCTATGCTTTTGAGAAATTTCGCCCCTATCTTGTTTTATCCACCACCATCGTATACACGGACCATTCCGCGTTGAAGTACTTGATGACAAAGAACGATTCTAAGCCAAGACTTCTTCGCTGGGTTTTGCTCCTTCAAGAATTCAACATTGAAATTCGTGACAAGAAGGGAGCCGAAAACCTGGCCGCGGATCATTTGAGTCGACTTGAGGATCCATATCAGGGGGATCATCCGAACAAAGAGATCAATGACTCCTTCCCCCTGGAGACTCTAATGTCTATAAATCTCAATCTTGATGGCACCCCGTGGTTTGCGGACATTGCAAACTACTTAGCGGGTGGTATTCTCATCCAAGGGTTAACATCCCAACAAAAGAAGAAGTTCTTGAACGATGTTAAGACTTACTTTTGGGATGACCCTTATCTATTCAAACAATGTGCTGATCTGATTATTCGTCGATGTGTTGACGGACCGGCAGCTTTTGACATCCTCCAAGCTTGCCACAAAGGACCCACCGGTGGTCACTTTGGTCCCAACTACACCGCGAAGAAAGTGTTTGATTCTGTATTCTACTGGCCCACCATTTATCGTGACGCTCACGAAATGGTTAAGCATTGTGATGCTTGCCAACGTCAAGGCAAGATCACACATAAGGATGAGATGCCTCAAAATTTCATACAGGAATGTGAAATCTTTGATGTATGGGACATCGACTTTATGGGGCCATTTCCATCCTCCAAAGGGAACAAGTACATCCTCGTCGCCGTCGACTACGTCTCTAAATGGGTTGAAGCTAAGGCTCTTCCTACGAATGATGCGAGGGTGGTTGTGAACTTTTTGAAGCAGCTTTTCGCTCGATTTGGCGTTCCTCGTGCTATCATCAGTGACCGCGTGACTCATTTTTGCAACGATCAATTTGCACGAGTCATGGCAAAGTATGGTGTCAATCACCGTCTTTCCACCGCCTATCATCCCCAAACCAATGGGCAAGCCGAAATTTCCAATCGTGGCTTGAAGAGAATTTTGGAGCGTACTGTGGGAGAGCATCGCGCCGCGTGGGCCGATAAGTTAGATGATGCTCTGTGGGCTTTTCGTACTGCCTACAAGACCCCGATCGGTTGTACACCCTATCGTCTTGTGTACGGAAAAGCCTGCCACCTACCCATCGAGCTGGAACACAAGGCGCACTGGGCCTTGAAGTGGGCGAACTTCGACATCATTAAAGCCGGTGATCATCGCAAGGTTCAACTCAACGAGCTACAAGAACTGAGGAATGAAGCTTATGAGAACTCGCTGATCTACAAGGAGAAGACGAAGATGATCCACGATGCTAAAATCAAGAACCGAGAGTTCCGCGTTGGAGATCACGTTCTACTCTTTAACTCTCGGTTGAAGATCTTCTCTGGCAAGTTGAAGAGCCGCTGGTCTGGTCCATTCACCGTTGCCAAAGTTTTTCCGTATGGGACCATTGAGCTTTCTCAGCCGAATGGGCCCAATTTCAAGGTGAATGGCCAGCGTTTGAAGTTGTACTTTGGTAAGGACATCTCTCAGGAGATGCTTCCATCCCTCACCACGTTCCCCATGAACTAACAATGGGTCGAGTCAGGCTCATGACTCGGTGAACAAAAACAAGCGCTTCTCGGGAGGCAACCCGTGTTCTATCCTTTACTGCTTTCACAATAAGTGTAGGGGGAGCCCCGCATATGTTTGTTGTCTTGTTTCTTGTGCTGTGCAGGGATTAAAGCTTCAGAGAGCATCTTGATGACTTTTGCCGAACCGTGATACCGTGTTTTCCCATCTTCCCGGTTCTATCCTAAACTCTTGTGATTCACTATTTCATATTCTATATGTTCACATTGAATTCACTTTAGTTGCCCTTTCCTTAATAAGATTTAAACAAAGTGCACAATGTCCTAAGTGTAGGGGAGTTTACTCCCACATGCTTAAACATTGAGGACAATGTTTATCTCAAGTGTAGGGGGGACTTCTATCGAAGTAAGTGGTCTTTTCCATGAATTTGCCCTCATTTTAACCGGAAAATTTGATTTTTCGACATTTTTCAAAATTTTTAATCTATTTTGGCCTAGTTGTATAGTTGTATTTACCTTTGTTATGTTTCCTTTGCTAGAATAAATTTTTAATAAAGTGGTTTTAGATTTCTTCTTAGTCGTGAACATTTTGACTCAACCCGAGTTTACTTACCTAAGTTTACTCTAGCTAGTATCCTTAACGTGTTTAAGTCAAGTTTTGCTAGGCTTTTATATAGGGAGCTATAAAACGCGAAAGTCTTAACTCTCGCGGGTTAAGAACAAGAACTTTTCGCAAGTTCCTATAATTGATCCTAGAGAGTCGTTTATTAAGGGAACTTTAAAATGCGATTTCTAAAACTTGAAAAAGTCTAAGAATTTGCAAGATCCTATAGGCGACTCGAAAACCCAAAACTTTGATTTAATAGGCTAAGCATCCACGAGTCTCATTACTTGAGATTTTAAACTGTGGAGAACGAGAGATGATAGAGTCAATTATAAGTTTGGTACTCTTTCATGAATCTATGTGAGTTAATTATGAGCCTATTCTCCCTCCGCTTGCTTAATAAATTATCTGCTAATAAGTAGGGTTGTACGATTTAAAAGGTTACTTAGCTTTTAGCCCCTGATCGTTTAAAAGTTGCTCGGTAATGACGAGAGTTCATAGCCAAGGCATAACTTATGAAGCGGGGCGCGAAGATTGACGAGTCCGAAAAGGCCCTAACAAGGCATGAGGGCTACATTTTGTTGCTGAAGATCCAAAAGTGATGTGAAGAATCATTTATCAAAAATCAATATGAAGGATCGAGACACACGACGAAAAGCAAGAACTCCTCAAAAGTCATGGAGAAGTCTATCCGAAAAGACCCTAACAAGGTATGAGGATAAATAGATCCAAGTCCTAAAAGGAGGCGGATCGTTGTATATCAAAGTCCAAAATAAAGATTGGAGAAAAATGAAGAAGTCGTGGTCCAAAGATGAAGAATCTCTCAAAAACTTCAAGTGAAGAAATTCCTAGTATGAAGAGAAGACCATAATTTCAAGAACGTCTCTCGAAGATTCAAAGTATGAAGTCGCTGCCAAATATCGGCCCGAGAAAGGTCTCAAATCGCGAACCAAGTTATGCCAAGATATGAACTTTCTGATATCCCGAGAAGCAGTTTTAAAAGATTTGGTCCTTTAGCTAACTATTGATTAAATCGTGCACCTTAGTTTCAGACTAAATAACTATCGAAATAAGTCAAACAATGCATCCTCGTGATCATTCAAGACAAAAATAAAATATAAGAGATACACCTAGGAATAAGGGAGTCTAAGTGAATAATTAGCCCACATGAGTTCGTGATAGTTTGCTAACTTATAATAACAATGATCTCGTTTTTAAGCTTGGTATGGGGAACGTGAAACTTGAGGATGATAAACGTTCATGGCCGCCAAAACCCAATGTAAGTTTTTAATTTCTTTACTTATTTCTATCTTTTATGTTTAGTACTTAATAAAGGCCAAGGTGGGTTAATTATGATGGAATATTTAAACCGTGCTTTAAAATTAATGCATTGCATGAGGGCATTGCAATGGTCAAGTGTAGGGGATTTAATAAGTGTGAAAACACTTATCCTTTTACCACTTATTTCCAATAATAACAAGACCAAAACGTGTGATTTATGTCGTAAAAGTCGGAATTATGCGTGGTTTGTGTTTTTATTGTGTTTTAGGACCTAAATGTGAAAAAGGAAGAAAACACGGGCTTTCACAGGCTTTTACTGAAGAAAACGGGAAAAAGACGAAGTCAAAAGATCAAGAGTGCAAAAAAAAGAACGGAAGTCCAAGGCCTATTCTGAAGATTTATCGAAGAAAAAGTCAAGAGACGGAAGTTTAACGAAGTCGAAGAACTTAAGTCTAAAAGAGAAGAAAATTAAAAGACAAGTTCAAATCCCGAGACGACAAAGACGAAGAATTAAAGTCGAGTCGAGAAAACGTGAAGAAAGCAAGAAAGAAGATGCAACACATGCACTCCTTCCCTATAAATACCCTCCTAATAGTCATTAGGAGGGTAGTTAGTGAGATTTTTAGTTAATTTTTCACTTAGTAGTTTTTAGAGAGAGAAAGTCTTAAACTTTCTCTCACTAGTTCATCTTTTTCTTTTAATCTTTCAAGATTAAACACCTTTGTATTGCTTATTTCATTAATCAGAGTTCTATTTTAAGCTTTTATTTCTTAATCTCATCCTACTTTTCTTTGATTTAAGATTGATTTTGGTGTGATTATCATGTGATCCGTGTTGTTCTAATTGATGTCATGCTAAAAAGTTAATCTTTTGATCATTTTATAAGTTTTCATTTGATTAAGCTTTAAGACTTTTGTGCTTATTGGCTTATTTTTATGATTATCTTATTTTTCTTATTAAAAAGTTTTATTAAAAAGTTTATGTTTTTATGGTTTGATCTAAAAAGTTGGTTAATTTCGAGTTGAATAAGTTGATCTAAGTGCTTATTTGATTCGGTTAAGTATTTTGGATTTATAAGTTTTGGAATTGGCTTGTAAAAGTTAGCTTATTTCCTAGCTTATTCTTTTTCCATAGATTTCGGAAAGGGTGTTCAATCTCCCTTTTCCGATTGGTCTTTCCGACCGGTGTACCACCATAACTGTTCCCACAATTTTAGGAAAGTTGTTACTCCCTTATTCCGACGATATTGCCCTTCATATTCCGATCAACCCAATCGGATTAGGGTTTATCCTTTCCGATTGGGCCTTAAGTCTTGTTTTCCGATTGGTCTTGTACCCCATATTCCGATTGTAGCTTGCTTGCTTGTTATTCCGATCGAGGGCTTGTTGGGCATTCCGATTGGCCACCTTGATTTGACATTCCGATCGTTTCCAGGCTTACGTATTCCGATTGGGAATTTTCTGCTTATTCCGATTGACCTTTGTGCCCCTATATTCCGATCGTGTCACGTTTACCATATTCCGACCATCCGATCGGAAAACATTCCGATCGGGGGCTCTTGTTGGTTCATTTTGGCTTCTTTCGATATAACTTTCTTATAGTACTTTTGATTTTTCTGAAAATTTTCCAAGTGTTAGTTTTATTTAGTGATTTAGTTCTTTTCCATTATCACCTTTAAATTTTATGCATAATTTTACTTGTCATTTCAATATTAATCTTTTAACTTCCATTTACTCAACGACACTTTAATTACTTGTTATTAGATTAAAACAAACAAAACCAACCATTCTCTTGATTCACCAAAAGACGATTGAGTCGCACTTAAGACCGGTTTTCAATTCGAAAAGATTCGGAACTATAACGAACTTTCATATAGGGTGTCAAAAGCCGTGTATTATATCACTTCTTAGAGCTTTGACTCTAACATCATTCATATTTTCAACCTGTCTGATGAAGGACATGATGGTTTCAGATGCTTCACTTTTCCTTCTAAGGAAGAACACCCATGTGTATCTTGAAAATTCATCAACTATGACCAAGGTGTATTTGTTGTGATTAATGGTCTGAGGTTTGACAGGCCCAAACAAATCCATGTGAAGGAGATGTAAGCACTTGTCAATGGAGAATGATTGCCTAGTCTTGAATGAAGACCTGTGATGCTTTCCTTTGACACAGGCAGAACAAGTTTTGTCTTTGGAAAACATTACTGAAGGTAGACCAGCAACCAAGTTTTGAGTGGCTATCTTATTGATGTTCTTGAAGTTGAGATGAGACAGTCTTTTGTGCCACAGCCAATTGACACTTTCAGAGGCTTTAGCAAGAAAACAATTTAAGCTGTCTTCAGAGCACACAGCCATGTTGATGACATAAACATCTCTCCTTCTAGGTGCAATCAGCACAACATCATTGTTTTTGTTGAATATGGTTCCCTGAGTCTTAGTAAACAAAACCTTATAGTCAGCATCACACAATTGGCTGATGCTAATAAGATTGTGTTTAAGACCATTTACATATGCAACCCTGGTAAATGTAATCCCATTACAGTTCACTAAGCCATATCCTTCTGTGTCACCTGAAGAGTTATCTCCAAACACCACTTTAGGACCTGGCTCCTTTGAGTATCTGTGCAGGTATTGTTGAATCCCTGTCATGTGTCTAGAACAACTACTATCTAGATACCATACCGATTCCTTGAGATATTTCTGCACAGATACATAGAAACAAATTAGTTCCTATGGTGAACCCACTTTCCAGTGGGTTCCCTGAGTTGCTTATTAGCAACTCTTGTGTTCCTGAAAAACTTTTGGCGTTGGGATGGACAGTTCATTGTTTCATGGTTATAACTCCCACAGATATCACACCCAGGGAAGTCACCACACTCGTCTGAGTGATGGTCTGTGAACCCACAGAATTTACAGGGAGGATAAGGTTTGTAATTTCCCTGTTGTCTTTTGGAACTCTGTGGTCTGTCCCTAGAGGGTGTCTGAGCTCTTTTAGCTGCCATGTGTCTGTCATGATCTAAGGTCGAATGGTGAGAATTTTTACATACATTGCAATAAGGTTTGATTAACTTTTCCCCTTTGGGTTCACCTAGGACAGACTTAGGTTCATGAGAAGTAGAGCATTCAACGGAAGGCTTAATGTGTTGTTTCAAGAGTTCTACTTCTTTCATAAGAGACAACAGGCGATCTTCAGTGGTAGGTTCAACCTTATTCACAGCTTTAGTAGTAACAGGCTTAAAAGCTACTTGTTTGCCAGTTTGTTTAGCAGGAACATGAAAAACTTTAGCTGGAGGATTCTCAATATCTGTCCTAAGTTCATCCTTAGCAGATCTAGAAGAACTGCTGGGTTCAACTCCAGAGAGTTTGGGCAAGGGTGGTAGCTTAGCCACATCTTCAGAGACAGGGTCATTTGTCAAAGTGGTATCTGACATATGAATAGTCTCTGTAGATTTAAAGACAATGTCTTTGGGTTTGGTGAGAATTCTCAGCTTAGTTTTCTTAGTAGATATATCCCTTTTTAAGTCAGCAGGCACTTCATCCCTAAGCAATTCATCAATAGTAAACCTAGCACACAACCATTTTTCAATAATCTTGTTCAATTCAGAGACTTGATCGTTTAAAGCAATGTTTTTCAAGGTTAATCTAGCTACTTCATTTTGCAGGGATATTTTCTCTAAATTAACCCGCCTGAGAGTTTCACATTCAGCCTTAGCATTTATCATTTCAGATTTAACAGAGTGAAACTTATCAAGTAGGTTCTTTCTTTGTTCCTCAACAAAGTGTAAATCAACAATGGTGTAATCAAGGACATGCTTACGTTCATCACTATCAGACATGAATAAAAGCCTGTGTACCTTTTTCATTGTGATGTCAAACCATTGTCCTGATCTTGCATCACCTTTTCCAACAGCTGGTTCATCCTCAGCTATCGCCATAAAAGCCCTGACTCTGGTGGTGTCTTCTTCATCTGAAGTCAGTGGCTCATCATTCCAATCATAAGTTTCAGCAACCAACCCTTTCTCTGTCTTTTTCTCACCACCCTTCTTTTTGGACAGAGCTTCAATCTTCAAGTTCATTTGTTCTAACTCAGCTTTAAGTGCCTTGTACTTATTTTTGTAATCTTTCTTCTCAGTGTCTGAAGAATTGGATTGAGATGAGTTGTTATGTTGTTTGAACTTGTAGGGTTTGGATGAAGATGATGGATAAGAGGGTGAGGATGTCTTGGTGGAAGGACAGTCTTTTTGATAATGTCCAAGCTTTCCACAGGTAAAACAAGTTTCTTTTGACCTGTCAGTTGGTTTACTAGCTGATCCTACTCTTCCTGATCTTTTGAAGTATCTTCTTTGGTTGGCTAGCAAGGCTCTTTCATGGAACTCTGCATTGAGGTCTGTCAAGAATTCTTGGCTGCTACGGGTATCTTCTTCAACATCAGAATCGCTGTCATGAGGATGTGTTGCAGAGATCAATGCTTTGGAAGATGCTCCTTGGACTACAAATCTTCAGTCTCTGATTTGTAGATAGTATCGATCAGCCCTTCTTCATAATTGTACTTACCATAGAGCTGAGCAAGGGTATCATTTTTGATTATGTTGTTAGCTCTCTGAGTCTGATTCATGCTCAACCACTTTCTTGGAAGGCTGTTGACAAAAGTAGCATTGATCTCAGCTTGACCAATAGTGACATCATTCATAGCTAGGTCATTTAGAAGAATCTTCAGCCTAGTATAGGTTTGTTGAACCTTTTAACCTTCAAGTGACTTAAAGGCATTAAACTGAAGTCTGAGTGCCTGAATCTTTGTCTCTCTTATTTCTGAGGGTCCTTCATGGCCAAGAATGAGGTCTGTCCACATTTGTTTAGCTGTGGGACACTGAATGACAGACTTCATGATATGCTTGGGAAGGCAGGAAATTATGATGCTTTTGAGACGTTTATCTTGGTTTGCTAATTTCCTATCAGCTGGAGTCCATTGTTTGAGAGGTTTGGGAAGAGGGTTTTCTTCAGTGGATGTAAGCGCCATGGGAATATATGGACCATTTTCTAAAATTTCTAAAAGAAAAGGTTCAAGCCCATCAAGATATACAAGAAATTGACTCTTCCAACAGGGAAAATCTTCTTCATCAAAGACTGGTACACTTGTGACGTGTGATCCACCTCTTGAGTCAAGAAGTTGGGGTAGATCATCGTCATTGGCAGGAGGGTTAAGTCTTGGTGAAGATGGGTTTGTGGAAGGTGATTGTGGTGGGTTAGAAGTTTCTGGCATGGTGGATCTTGATTATAAAACTGAGAACGATGTTTCTTAAGGGTTTTAATATCACACACCGCTCTGATACCAATTGAAAGTCCCTAATCAATGCAAGAAACCCTAATCTTAATTATATCAACACAAGGTATTACTTTTCAAACGTAATCTTATTATTGTATAATAAAGAATTACAAGTGTTATGGATAACACAGTTTGATGACAATGTGTTGTGCACACTTTGAACAACAATAAACCCTAACTTATGAATACAGTCGTAGCTGTTTGATTCACTAAGTTATATGCAATAATGTTCTTAATATCTCAAAGTGTTAAACATTAATGCATGGATACACATCCTATTTATAGTGTTACGAGTTTGACCTAAACAGTACTTGATGGCGACTACACAAGCTTTTACAAGTTCCCACATCAGCCACATGATGTCCTTCTATTCTTGGTAGTCTTCCATTATGCAATAAGGAAACAGTTGTCAAAACAGTTTCCTTTTTCTTCATAGTCTCGAACACACAAATGGCATGTCAAAAGTGTGCTGAGAGTTATCAGGGTATTGCCACCCCTGTTAACTCTCAACCCCTCAGAGTCCCTGATACATCTTGGTTGTTATCCATCACAGCCAATGAGTATGTCTTTAGGTAATTCTTCGACTTCCCTGACAATGTCTCTAACATGGACTCCTCTGAGGTTGCTCACAGAGACTTGGATCTCTGTGAGTCTTGCGAAACTTGCCTGCCTCCTAGGCACATGCAAGAGACTATCTAACAGCCTAATTATGTTTAAATCAATGATCAGGGAATCTAACAAGTTTAGATTCCCAACACTAACTACCTATACAAATCAAGACACAAGACTTAGAAAAACACATTAAGTAGTTTACGTTTTTTTCTTTAATTTCTTTCGTCCATTTAATATTTAAAAATAAAATTCACTTTAAAAAAAACTTACAAAAAATTATTATTTACAAAGCTCAAAACTATTTTTTCATATTTTTTATTACAAAATTGTAAATTTTTTCAAAAATTTTAAAATTTTAATTTTTAAAAACGAATTACACTCTATTCTTTTAAAAATGTAAATGTATTTTTATTCCTTTTAACTTTGAGAAAAGAAATATTATTTTCGTAAAAAGAAAAATTACACTTTCCAAAAAAAATTGAAAATGTACAAAAAGTTAAGAAAAAATCAAAACAAATTTATTTAATTAGTAATATCGAACAATTAAAAAAATAATATCAATTAAATAAAAGACTCACATGGAACAAAACAAGTGCATTGGGTGGAAACACCCTAAAAATATATTCGTTTTAGTTTTCTTTCAACAAAAACAACTCTCACCGCCATCTTTGCGACCGTTCACCACTATATCTACCACCGCTAACCACCATGCTTATTCATCATTCAATAGTAAGATACGTTTTTTAACTTATGTTAATTCGCGGTTATATATATTAAGTTAATATGTTTTGGTTGATTGTTAGTTTATTAAGTTATGTAAAAACTTCTTTCAGTTTGTGGTGTTCTTGATTCTTCACGATTGTGGTAAATTAATTTTTAATTATTGAATATCTTTCACAATTTTTAAGAGTTAGATTTAGAATATTAGGTTTTCACTTGGTCTGAATCAGATTTGAGAAAAAAAAACTAGATGAAAACGTGTGTATATGGAACCTGCACAATAGGTGTTTGATAAAATATCACCAAGATATTCTATTGGTAGCACGAATTAGTAACATGTTGTAATTCGATAACAATAAATTTGGGTAATAACGAATTGATATGTTAGTGGCTAAATTATTATTGATTTTATGGTGAACTATGTTTTAGTACTAATTAGTATATTGCAAAATTTGTTATTGATTAAGATAGAGCTCGTGTGACATTTTGGCTATTGAATTCCATCTTTCTATTTTCTATGTTGCATATTAAATTGAACATACATAATCTTATAATTTGTATTCAATAAACCGCCCCCATTAGCAAAAGTACTAGTAATACATCACAACACTAGCAGCAGATGGAACATTCACTTGCAACATCCTTGCAATGAGCTTGTAGCAGATTTGCAGTGGGCTTGCAGCGGACTTGCAGCAGGCTTGTAGCCATCTTACAGCAGGCTTTGCAGTGAGCTTGCAACATGCATGCAACAGGCTTGCATCGAGCTTGCAGCAGGCAGGCAGCGAGCTTGTAGCAGACTTGCAACAAGCTTGTAGAGAACTTGCAGCGGATTTGTAGCGGGCTTGCAGTGGATTCGCAACGAGCTTGCTTTGGACTTGCAGCAGACTTACTATGAGCTTGTAGCAGACTTGCAGCGAACTTGCACCAACCTTTCAATAGATATGTAATGGAACCAAAAGGACAGGTTCAAAACCACATTCTAGCCATTGGAAACTCGAGAATGAGTTAAGAATTATTGTATTGTAGTCAAATTTTTATTGTTTCCTACAGCCATTGTTCCCAATATATTACTACGGCTAGTAGTTGTTACATGTGTATCGTTTTTTTTGTATTTAAGATGCTTTGAATGGTTAAAAGTAGTTTGCACTAAAGCACATGATATGTAATGATGGATAATTTCTAGAGCTGGTGAGGAAAGTAATACATGTGATGAAATCACTTCAAGGACACCCCAATATTGTTAAGTTATGTGCCCACACTATAATAGATTTGTGGCGGACACAAGAAGTACTTCTTGTAATGTGGTATTGTGACAAATCTCTAGTTAGTGCGCTGGAGAGAAGAGGTGTTGGTTTCTTTAAGGAGAAACAAATACTTTTGATGTTCAGCGATAATTGTAAGACATTTTTTTCTATGCACCATTACTCGCCACCCGTTGCTCATTGGTAAAATAATCATTCTCATATGTTTTTATTTCTTATTTAAGAACATTATCATAATGGCTTTGATAATCATCTTACATTGTATATTTACTGACCTGAAGGCAAAGAGTATTCTACCTCGATCTACTGTAATAATTAAAGACATTTACTGTTTTTTTAGAACAATAATTTTTTCTATTCACGTCAAGTTATATTTTGGTTTCAGACGTGTGACTTACTCCTCATAGAAAAGCAAGAAAGTTGGTATTTTGGTATGCAAATTGGGCAATGTATCTCTGCGTGATTGATCCCCTGTTGTTTTTATTTTTTATAAGTTCATCGCACAATACTTACTAGACTATGATGTAGTTGAGTATAAAAGTTGGTACAATTAGTTTATACCTATAATGCATTATTTATTACAAGTTGGTGTAGTTTATTCATAACTATAATGCGTTGTTTATTACAAGCTGATGCAGTTGTACCCATAATGCTTTGTTTTTTTGTAGGTTGGGTTTGTGATTTGTGTAAAGAAAGATTTCAAAATACTTATTTATGACATAGTCTTGACCAATCAGATTTTTCTTGAAGAATTTAAGATAGAGTAGGAATCTATGATCAGTGAGTTTCAACGTGATGATAATAGGTGGGTTAAAAGTTGGTGCACCTTGAAGCGTTTTTGGCCTAATTAAACAAGACTTAACCTGGTACTATGTGGTTTGAGAATAACTAGTTTGGGGAAGGCTGTTAGCTATTTTCCTTGAGATTTTGGACTTATTTTAATGTGAAAATTAGGTTAAAAAGCAAAAATCCATAAAGCATGTTTTTGTATTCAGGTATATTGAAAATCTTCTTGGGTATCTGATGTTTTAGAGTTAAATTACAGGTTTTAGATAATTTGTCTATGAGCAATTTGATACTGACTTTAGTTATAACAATTTTGAATTACAAAGCAAATGCAAGCACTATCATTTGCTATAGTTGCGACTTGTGTTTGTGCACATAATGATCTTTGGCATCCTTTAATCTTCCTAGTGAAATCAAGTACTACATCAAGATTTATACATTTAGTACTAATAGAGAAGGGATATCCGGTCATTATTTTTATATGGCTATTAGCAAATTGGAAACATGTAAAACTATGCAACTAACAAAAATGTAGTAACCAGGTCCAGTTCTGGTTCGGATTTCAATTTCTTGAGTTGAAGGGATCTCATGTCATTGACCTGTGCAGCAATAAACTCAAAAAGAATTGCAACAATAATCCGTATTTATGACACCCCTAGGTGCAACAACCAAACACCCCTTGTTGTAGAAACCAAACAAACATTGCTGCAGCAACCAAGCAATCTTTGATGCAACAGTACATCGTAACCAAACACACGTTGCTGCAGCAACCAAACAGTCCTAGATGCAGCAGTACATCGTAACCAAACACCCCTTTGATGTAACACAGAACAGAATGGTAGTTGAAACTTGACAGTTACAAGGATTTATGACACCCTTATATGCAGAAACCAAACACCCTTGATGCTGTAGAAACCAAACAAAGCTTGATGCAGCACCCAAATAGTCCTTGATGCAGTAGTACATCGTAACCAAACACCCATTTGATGTAACACATAAAAAAAGGGCAGTCAAAACTTGTTAGTTAAAAACCACCAGGAAGTGTCATAAAGTCGACTATTCAAGCTAGTAAATATCTGACTGCTTTAAGCTTACCAAGATATCAACACTACATAAATAACAGTCTTTTTGGACCCACAGATGAAAAGCAGAATTTTTGGAACCACAAACAAAGTATCGAATAAGGGGAAGTCTCAAATAACAAACAATATCCAGAAGTTGCAAGGTAAATGCTACATATGATGAAGTGATGAACAGGTTAAACTTGACTTGCTATTTTGCGAAAACGATTCATAACAAAGCAAAAAATACTTGTGTTCAACCATCTCAGTTATTTCTGATCACACATGTTTGATTACATAAACATTTAGTACAAAAAGCCGAAAAGCTAGCAACACAACAAATTTGGATTAACAAAAGGGAAAACCTAATATAAAGTTGTAGGTGCTCTTTGTGATCCATGTGTTAGTGCCTTCGGAGAAGATAAATATTTTGTGGTTGGAGACTATTGAAAAGCTGAGTTTAATGCTGCTAATGTTCGCTCTTTGAGTGGGCCCACCCTTGTTTTCGATTGACCTATCTTGACTCTGTAATAGCAAAAAAAATTATAAAACACTCAACAACCAAGAAATTCTCGACATGAAATAAGATGAGCTAGAGGTGGCATTGTCTGACCATTTATAACCTTACGACTCAGCAGGGGTTGAATTTAATAACTGATCAAATGGTTCAACGGATCAGAGTCACTAAGCATCTATTCAAATATTTATACTTAATTCGTTGATTGTTTAATATAAGAACGACCAAATACGTATACCAACTAGATTAATATGTGACTACTTGAAGGATCATGTACACGTCCAAAAGTACTCACTTGTTTTATGCAGATTAAGGGATTACCTTTCTTCGGGTATTACATCGATGTTGTCAATAAGCACTTTTTCTTGGCCTGTACAAATGAAATCAAAATAACAAACATAAGCCATAAGCAAAGCCTAGAAGTTAGTACTTATACATATGCCACATGCATATATTTGAAGCTACGTCTAAATAGTTAAACCAATTTCTTTTGATAGTTGTTGCCCATCATCCTCGCTAGTATTCGAAGCTAGTATTTGATGCATGTTCAGAATCACGAGAACCATCAAATTAGTAATCACCATTCTCATCGTCCTCATCCTTGTAGTCATTGCTGAGCTCTTCACTTTCAGTTCCACTCTCGTATGAGTCATAGTACAAATTTGAAGCATGTCCCCTTCCTACAATGTATACCCAAAAATAAGATTATGGCAACTTATTTGAAAAATGAAGCGTGGTTAGCTGCTCTACTACAACTGCTTTCATAAGTTGAGCAAGATCTGTAGATGCATAGTTTACAAAAACCAACTACCTTTGCGTCATGGCCTCCTCAACACTGGAACATTAGCAAAATCTTCTTTTAGAATGACTTCCCTTGTGCCTAGCCGCGTTCAAAAAGAAAGGGAAATCCACATCAATATTTAAAGATCAATTGATGTCATACAAACAATAGGAAAAAAACATACATCAGCCTTTGAAGAATCCCATGAGAAAAATATTTTGAAGAAGTTGGGTCTGTTTCCTTCTGAAACTCAATATAAAGGCACGCTTGGGATAACCCATCTAGAGATGAAGCCAATCCTATGTATTTCTGAAATCATATTCATTTAAAAGATATTAAACAATCAACTAAATTATAGTTTTTATTAACAAATCAAAGAAATCATTTCCGTCTAAATGGAAAGCCACGTCGCCTATATCATCCCTATAAAAGACAAAAAAAAACAATCTACTGCATTATATTACAACTGGTTATAACCCATCCCAAGCGCCTTTGCTGCAAAAACCAGCAAGTAAATGCCTTTTCTGCAGAAAGCAAACGCCTTTGCTGCACCAAGCAAACGCCTTTGCTGCATCAACCAAACGTCTTGATGCAGCAATCAAACGCCTTTGCTGCAACAAGAAAACGCCTTTGCGGCAGCAACCAAACAAAGTGAAACAAGAGTTTGTCTTTTTAGTAAATTTCAAGTAGCAAGGTGCATCAAACGCACAAACATGTACACACAATGCTTTTTGACAACTAAACCAAATTACGCATAATTAAATTGCACACATCATCCACAGACACACATACTTCTCCACATCTAAATCACATTGCACGTAATGTAAGTAACCTTATGTGCGTAACCTAATATAACCTTATATGCCACAGACAAGTGCCTAATACATTAATTCATTACAGCAGGTGCATCAAACGCATAAACATGTACACACAATGCTTTTTGACAACTAAACCAAATTACGCATAAACTGGTCTAACCTTATATGCCATAGGCAAGTACCCACTAAATTACTTCTTTACAGCAACTGCATCAAGCCCAAAAACATACACTTAAAAAAACTTTTGACAACTAAAACAAAATTTGAGTCACCTAATTTAACCGTATATGCCACATACAAGTTCCCAATATATTATTTTATTACAACAACTGCATCAAGCATTGAAATACATACACAATATTTTTTGGCACCTAATATTAGTCTTTTAAGTTCGGTTATTTCTCGGTATCCTCACGAATTGATTAATCGAAAGAAATCAAGTTAACTAATTGTTTTTGGTGTTGATTTATAAAATTAGGGTAATCTAGGTTTAATTTCCACAAAGCATGTAAAAAGGTAAAAATAATATCTCTGTGTAATTGTACTAATCTAAAATATATTGCAATTACAACAATTAATGCACAAAGTACAACTAAACAAAACACAAGTAACCAACTAACAAATTTAACAAGAAAATGTAACTAAATCAACAATCTAGCAAAATATAAGAAATCTAACAAACTTAAATAACTAGGAAAATGTAACAAACTCCAACAAAATTACAACAAACTTTTTTTTTAACAAAGTCTAACTAACTTTTTTATAAAATTGTAACTAACTTTAACCAACTAATTTTTTTTATAAAATTCTTCAAAATTTAAACTAACAATTATTTATAAAAGTGAAATAACAAAAGTAACTAAATCTAATTTTCTATAAGAGTAAAAGTAAATTTTATAAAACTCTAAAAAAATTCCACTTCGAATTAAAATGAAAAGTTTAAAAACCTGTTAATTCGTTTATTATTAGGAGTAAAGAACTGGCCCAATTTTGAGCCCAACAGTATACTTGTTCACTAACAGTTCTAACCAATTGGACTAACCATGTAACAACATAACAAATTCCAACTAACTAGGGACTATAACTGTTAAAGCAGATATCTCAATTAAGGACTAAACATGTATGTCAACCAAACTCTAATTTTAACAGTTGGCTATTTTTAATGCAAGATTTTAAGGAAACCAAGATACATTTTTCAAATCTCTATAATAGTGATAACAGATACTATTCATCTTGCAAATCAAGCTAAAATACTAACATGCTAACCATTTTATAGCTATAGTTACAATAAAAGTAAATAAGCTTAACCGTTTCGACATGATGAATCTGTTGTCGACGTAGCGAAGCGTTGAGCTTGCTAAAAACAATAACCGAAATCGTAACTTGAACTCAACTACACGATCTACTAACGTACTGATCACTTGCAACAATCGAATCCTCGTGAAAACTTGTGTTTACTCGACTGACTTGATCTCCTTAAGTGATCTCGAACCGACAAATCAACTTTCGCCACCATTTAGTTATTCAAAAGCGCAGCATGATTCATCTACTCTGTTACATAGCTCCTTAGGCTCGAAAACAGAATCTTTGTAATCAAAGCTAGTATCAAACGTTACAGCTTCTACACCATAACTCCAAAACTCACAAAGCTCGAAATCAAAATCTTCAACGAAGTAACTGTTGAAGATCAATGGCTACTAACTTTCTTCGAGATTACTTGTGATAATAGCATCTACTAATAATGATAACAACTTGAACAAGCATTCAAGTAAATTGTGTAGAAATGCAAGGATTTGATGAAGAATTAAGAATGAAATGAGATTCTTATTGAATTTGAAGTGAATGAACTATTACAAAGGTTTGTTATAATGTGTAACAAACTAATGTGTGTGTGAAACACACACTAGAAAGTGAGGAAAGTTAAAGAGGAAAACTAGCTACTACTAACTATATTTTTCTAACTATGTGTGAAATTACACACTACACAACTCGTTTACAATGAGAGAAAAGAGGGATATATATAGGCTGAGAAGATGCAGGGGTGAGGGAGTGTGATTAGGTGTTGTGGCCAAAGCGAGACTGCCACGCGCAGTGACAGAACTTGAACAATATTATTGGGGGGGGGGCAAAATTATCGTATGTTTAAGACGCAAAACATGATGTATATGAAGAAAATAGCATGAAATAAGCGATAAATCAAAATGTAAAGAACGAATGTTAGACTTGTAAGTTAGAGCCAGCTAAACTTTTACTTAACTTGTCTATTTGTATCTAAAAAATTAAAAGGCTTTCATCTTTTTACATTCCAGTGATGTTTAGAACATAGTGTACAACATAAAGCTATATGCTTATTTGATATCAATTTATAGTATCATACTGAAAATCTTTTCTTGATTAATAAGCATCAAAAGCGTTAAGGTAATTGTCTTATAAATAGAATGATCCAATTCAAATAACAATCTTTAATACTACTGGTGTTTTTAGAAGACATTTGGTTTCAAAATTTACGAGGGGTCAGAATATAACCATTTTTTCATATAATATGCATATTATATTAAATCAAGGGTAAGAAGTGAAACTTTTGGGGGGGGGGGGGGGCACAACCCCCCTCAGCCCCTATTATGTTCCGTCTATGGCCACGTGGAAGGAGGTTGTTGGCTCCCAAAATTGGTAATCCGTGTAGAATGAATATTTGACTGTGATTGGAGGAGATGTAAACTTTGGGATTGAGATTTTGGCTATTAATTGTTGTTTGGTGAATATTCGGCTCATTAATATCTCATGATTGCATTTATTTGCTAATTTATTCCCATAATTGCCATTTAGTGTTACTCATCATTGATGTGAAGATTCAGTGCTTTAATGCTGCCAATGATTGTTGCCTCATCAATGCTATATATACTCTCGGACTGCATTTATTGACTGATTCGCCCATTATTGCTGCATGATTGGATTAATGAAACTAGGTCATAAATGCACATGATTGCTGCTGGTTAATTAATGGCAATGAGTGGCTGACTTGATGTTTTGATCTCGCCAGTAAATGCTTGATAAAAATATAAAAAAATAAAAAAAATCATAAAAATCAATTCTTTCCTAAGAATTCAACAAAAAAAAGTAATATTTTTCCTAAAAGATTACACCCAAAATATATTGTATATACTGTTTTCAATCGTTTTTACGTACATATTATATTTTCTAAAAAAATAATAAAAATACAAAAATATTTTCTCTATATTATTATATGTAAATAGTATACGTAGATACGAATCTTAACACACCTACTTGCATAAGTATTGCCTTGGCAATACACCGTATTTGGTGGCGTTCCAGTGCCAAATACATGTCTCTATCAAAGAAAATAAAAGGCAAAAATAGATAAATACTTTCGAGAAGCACGAATTCGAAAAATACGAACTATACGGTGAATAGGAAGTCGACTTGCTATATAATGCAAGTCTAAGAAAAAATGTACTTAAGAGCTACGCGCCACCTCGTCTCCCCCGTTCACTTGTGAGTATTTTGAGAAGGAAGGCTAATCGAGGGTTTTGCCGCCCAAGTAGTATTACATAGCTATATAGTTACTTGTGTTTTTGATATTGAACCTCGAGGTGGATAATCTCTTCCCTTTCAAAGTCGACCGAGAGATCCTCTCTCATTCCTCGTGTTTAGTTGTATGCGTACACGAACGTGTACACACATACCAAGTGGTGTACCTCATCTTCCCAAGAGGAAGAATAAGTACAAAGCCGTCCATCAAGCCGATCACGAGCATCGCGCTTTTGACAACGTAAACGAAGCCATGGATCAACGTCCATTGTTCGAGATTCTCCAATCCAACGTGGATGGGAATGCAGATGCCATAGTCATTCCCGAGATAGCCGCTAATAACTTCGAACTTAAGACATGTATCATTCAAATGGTTTCCACTATACCTTTCCTAGGTAGACCTATGGATGACCCCCTTGATCATATCAAGAGATTCTTACCTATGATCAATACCATTAAGTACAATGGGGTGTCACCCGAGGTGGTTAAATTGATGCTATTCCCTTACTCTTTGGAGGGGAATGCACGGATTTGGCTAGATATGCAACCATCCAATAGCATTCTTACAGGGAGGACTTAAAGAAGAAATTTGTGAACAAGTTCTTTCCACCTTCACGAACCACCGCATTGAGGAATCAAATCATAGGCTTCCAACAAAAGACAGATCAAACCTTTAGTGATGCTTGGGATGAATTCAAGGTGTTATTAAGAAAGTTACCTAACCACGGTTTTGACCAAGTCCACCAAATCAATACTTTCTACAATAGTTTGAGACCACACAATCAAGATTCCCTTAACTCGGCCGCGGGTGGAAACATTCTTGCTAAGTCTACCCAAGAGGCATGGTACATCATTGAGACAAAATCCATGGTCCAAAGTAATTGGGATAGAGATGAGGTGGTACATGTTATACAAGAGTGTGCTACTCAATCAATTGACAAGACTTTATATCAAAAGGTTGACAAACTTAGTGATATGATGCAACTACTTTTGGAAAATCAATTGAGCAACTCTTCCACCAACAACGTTAATGCCATCACTCTTCAATGTGAGACATTTGGCGGCCCTCATTCTTACTTGAACTGTGACAAGGTGAGAAATGACTATCAAGGAGAATGCTATGCCTACAATGATGATAGAAGGGCACACTTCAAACTGAACATCAATCATAATCACCTTTCTTACAAATCCAACAACTACCTTGCTCCACCGGGTTTCCCTCCCCATCAACCCACCCAAACCCAAGGAAACAATCCACAAGTGCTTGCTAGAAACCAAGGGCCAAGAGGACTTTATCAAGGGAATACAACAATAGAGGGCCAAACAACTTTTAAGGGAAAAACCAAGGGAATAACTTTCATGGCAATAACCAAGGGTTGCACAATCAACATCAAAACTTCCAAAACCAACAATTTTAAAGGAATGGGCCAAATGACTATAACACTATTGAGCTTCTTCATAAGATGAACCAAGACAATGAAAGGAGATTTCAAGAAAATGAGAGAAGATTAAGGGAAATGCAAGAGGAGACGAATAAGAAATTTATGTTGCTCTTAAACCAAAGGCCTCAAGGTGCTTTACCCTCAAACAACCAAACCAACCATCGAGATAATGTTAATGCCATTACTACTAGGATTGGGAAAACCACCGTGAGACCTTCCATTCCTCTGCCATCATAGGAGGAAGAAGGCCTGAATGTAACAATGAGTAATCCTACTCACCATTAGGTGACTCCTCCTACAGCCCCTCTTTGTGACATTCCAACATTAACCGACCCTATACTTTCCGAGCCCACCCTTGAGGAAAACCTAGAGAAGAGTCCTCCAACACCCTCTACTCAACCTTCACCCAAACCCAATCTACCATACCCTTGTAGGTAGAGGAAGGAGAAGTTAAAGAATAAAGATGATATACAAGTGTCCAATTTCTTGAGGATGTTTAAGCAATTGAATATAAACATATCTTTTGCGGAGGCTTTAGATTACATGCCTAAATTCGCCAAAATGTTTAAGGACTTTCTCCCGAACAAAGAAAAATTGGTTGATGTGCCTAATACTTCATTAAATGAGAATTTTTATGCGGTGTTGTTAAAGACGTTACCTACTCAACTTGGTGATCTGGTCCAGTTCTTAATTCCATGTAATTTTCGGGGGGTAGAGAATTGTATGGCTTTAGCGGATCTTGGTGCTAGCATAAATTTGATGCCTTTATCGGTTTGGAAACAACTCTCCCTTCCCGAGCTTATCCCCACTAAAATGACACTCAAATTACCAAATCGTACGATTGATTATCCGGTGGGGATAGCGGAAGATGTTTTTGTAGGAGTTGACAAGTTCACATTCCCCGCGGACTTTGTCGTTGTGGATTATGATATGGATCCGAGAGTTCCCCTTATTATAGGAAGACCTTTCTTAAGAACCTGTCGCACTCTCATTGATGTTGCGGAAGGGGAACTCATTACGAGGGTAGAAGATGAGAAAGTTGTGTTTAAGATGGAAAAGTGACTAAGAAATATCAAGTGTGTAAAGCCGTTAACATTGTGGATGTTCTTGATGAAGTTTGTGATGAACACTTTCATGATGCTTGCAAAAGTAATAATGAGGGCATTCCACATTTTGAGACCGTTGCCTCAAATGATCCATCCTTAACTCCATTTGGAGAGAGTGATTTTCTCTTAGAGGAATTTGAGTCTAATTTTCTTGGAAATAAAGATTCTCCCATCAATTGGGAAGAGGACATTCTTACTATCTAAAAGTTACTCAATGAGGACCCTATTCCTTCACCTACTTCACAAGAAGTTACTAATGCTGATCCATCATTAGTACAACCTTCTATTGAGAGTCCACCTTCCTTATAGCTTAAGGATTTACCATCACACCTTGAGGATGCTTTCTTAGAGGTAGAAGATAAGCTACCCGTTATCATTGCAAAGGATTTGAAAGAGGATGAAAAGAAAAAGCTTATTGAGGTTCTTAAAAAGCATAAGAAATCTATTGCTTGGAAAATTTCGATATTAGGGGGATTAATCCTAACTTTTACACTTATAAGATCCTTACGGAGGATGATTATAAACCCGACATTCAAAATCAAAGAAGGTTTAACCAAAAAATTCATGAAGTCATCAAAAAGGAAGTTATCAAACTCCTTGATGCGGGTATGATTTACCCAATATCCGACTCACCATGGGTTAGCCCGGTGCATTGTGTGCCTAAGAAAGGTGGAATAACCATTGTTCCCAAAGAAAACAATGAGTTAATTGCTACTAGACTTTTCACGGGGTTGAGAGTTTGTATTAACTATAGAAAGCTCAATGATGCCACAAGAAAGGATCATTTTCCCTTACCTTTCATGGACCAAATGCTAGAGCGTTTAGCGGGAAATGAATACTATTTCTTTCTAGATAGATTCTCGGGTTATTTTCAAATCCCAATTGATCCAAAAGATTAAGAAAAGACCACATTCACTAGCCCCTATGTAACATTTGCTTACAAGGAATGCCTTTTGGTTTGTATAATGCTCCTGGGACATTTCAAAGGTGTATGATGGCAATATTTCATGATATGATCGAGCAAACTATGGAAGTGTTTATGGATGATTTCTCGGTGTTTGGAGATTCATTCACTTCTTTCCTTTCCCATTTAGAACGTATGCTTAAAAGGTATGAGGAAACCCGCCCCTGTTCTAAATTGGGAGAAGTGCCACTTGATGGTTAAAGAAAGGATAGTTTTGGGCCATAAGATTTCTAAGAAAGGATTATAAGTGGATCGTGCTAAAGTTGATGTTATTGCTAAACTTCCCCTACCTACTACTGTGAAAGGAGTTAGGAGTTTTTTTAGGACATGCGGATTTCTATAGACGTTTCATACAAGACTTTTCTAAGATCGCTAGACCCATGGCCCACCTCTTGGAAAAAGAGGCTCCTTTCATATTCACACAAGAGTGTTTAGAATCTTTTGAGATCCTTAAGAAAAAATTGACTAAGGCTCTAGTTTTGGTTTTACCAAATTGGGATTTGCCTTTTGAGCTCATGTGTGATGCTAGTGACTATGCTGTGGGAGCCGTGTTAGGACAAAGGATTAACAAACACTTCCAACGTATACACTATGCTAGTAAAATAATGAGGGGTGCTCAATTGTATTACACTACTACGGAAAAAGAGTTGTTAGCCATTGTGTATGCTTTTGAGAAATTTCGCCCCTATCTTGTTCTTTCAAAGACCATAGTGTATATGGAACATTCGGCTCTCAAATACCTTATGACAAAGCAAGACGCTAAGCCTAGATTGTTAAGATGGGTTTATTTGCTTCAAGAGTTTTCTATTGAGATTCGTGATAAGAAGGGCGCCGAGAATTTAGCCGTGGATCATTTGAGTAAACTTGAGGATCCTTTTCAAGGGGACTTACCACATAAGGAAATTAATGATTCCTTTCCTCTTGAGGAACTCATGTCTATCTCTTCACAAGAGGATGCCACCGCTTGGTTTTCAGATATTGCAAACTATCTTGTAGGGTTTGTGCTTATTGAGGGTCTTACTTCCCAATAAAAGAACAAGTTTCTAAAAGAAGCTAAATACTACTTTTGGGATGACCCTTACCTCTTTAGGCAATGTGCGGATTAAATCATAAGACGATGTGTAGATGGGCTTGAAGCTTTTAAGAGATTTCCATAAAGGACCCACAGGAGGCCGTTTTTGGGCCCAACTACACGGCTAAGAAAGTCTTTGATTCGGGTTTTTATTGGCCTTCAATCTACAAGGATGCACAAGAGATGGTGAAATATTGTGATGTATGCCAAAGGCAAGGAAAAATTAATCAACGTGATGAGATGCCGCAAAATTTTATTCAAGAATGTGAAATATTTGATGTGTGGGGCATAGATTTTATGGGACCTTTTCCATCTTACAAGGGAAATAAGTACATACTCGTAGCAGTGGATTATGTTTCAAAGTAGGTTGAGGCTAAGGCCTTGCCTACTAATGATGCTCGAGTTGTAGTGAAATTCTTGAAGCAATTGTTTGCTCGATTTGGTGTACCTCATGCCATTATTAGTGACCTCGGGACTCATTTTTGTAATGATCAATTTGTTAGAGTCATGAAGAAGTATGGTGTTAACCATAGACTTTATACCGCGTATCACCCACAAACCAATGGGCAAACCAAGGTTACTAATTATGGTTTGAAAAGAATTTTGGAACGTACGGTGGGAGAGCATTGTGCTTCTTGGGGGGATAAACTTGATGATGCATTGTGGGCTTCTCGAACCGCATATAGGACATCTATAGGTTACACACCTTATCGTCTTGTATATGGAAAAGCATGCCACCTCCCTTTGGAGTTGGAAAACAAGGCTTCATGGGCTTTAAAATGGGCTAACTTTGACCTTAATCCAGCCAGTTCACATAGGAAGAACCAACTCAATGAGATAAATGAGCTTAGAACCAATGCTTATGAGAATTCATTGCTTTACAAAGAGAAAACTAAGTAACTTCATGATGCCAAGATTAAGAACTGTGAGTTTAAAGTTGGAGATTTGGTTTTACTCTACAACTCACGGTTGAAAGTTTTTGCGGGCAAGATTAAGTCGCGATGGACCGGTCCATTCACTATAGCTTAAGTATTTCCATACGGGAATCTTGAGTTATCTTAACCAGATGGCCCAAATTTTAAAGTGAATGGCCATCGTGTGAAGCATTATTTTGGAGAGGACATTTTCAATGAAATGGTCCAAGAGACCCCCATTTTCCTCATGAATTAATTCATTATGGGATGAGTCGAGCTAGAGACTCTTTAAATCAAGCTTGAATAACTAGTTTAGATCATTTAGCGTAACTTTTGGCACACTAGGAATAATAAGAGGGTGATATAGTTGAGATGAAGTGTAGGGGGAGGTGCCTCTCTTTTGTCTTTTGGTGTTTGTGTAGGGTTGATCTCTCTCATTTCATTCATGGAGCTTATGGAGGAGGCCCTCATATCGGTTCACTTTGATACTTTTGTGATTCAAACTTGGCTATTAATAATGTCTAAAATGATTTCACTTTAGTTATCTCTTCCTTAGCTCGATTTAAACAAAGTTAGCAATGTAATAAGTGTAGGGGAGTTTATACTCCAATACTCTTAAACATTGAGGAAAATATTTATCTTAAGTATATGGGGGTCTTCTATCGAAGTGACCTTGCTTAGACCATTGCCTTTTCCTTCATGATAATTGGAAAAATTAAAATTTTCAACATTTTTCAAATTTTTAATCTACTTTGGCCACAAAAATATTGCATTAATCATTTTTGCATATCATTTCATTTGCATAACACATTGCATTGTCTTTTATTTCTTTTGTTCTTCAAAAAAATATATGAAAAAGAAAAAATATAATAAAGGATATGGTTTAACGAATTTAGACTTCTTTGACAAATTAGGCCCATCATGAATATTTTGACTCAACCTAAGTTTGCTTATCCAAGCTTACTCTAGCTAGTATCCTTAACCATGTAAACCTTTCATTTGGTTTATTAGGCTAAGCATCCACGAATCTCATTACTTGAGATTTTAAATTGTGGAGAACGAGAGATGATAGAGTTTGAAGTAAGTGTAAAGGGCTAGATAAACCTCATATGAATTACTTTTGGCTATTTTACCCCCTTTTGTAACCTTTACTTTCTTGTCAACGCACGTATATATTGTTAATAAATAATCAAGAACGGGTTTAATCGGTTTTTAGTCTCTTGTGCATTTTTGAATAATCATTTGTGGTTGGTATAAGTACGTCTTAAGATTCTAAGTTAGAACGTTTTATGTGTACTAGACTTTTGTCATGCTTAATACTTAGCAGGTGTTTTTCTTTTAATTATTTTTCTATTCTTTGTGAGGAATCAAGGAAAATAAGAGCGACTTAATAAAAATGAGTGGCTAGTAAAAAAAAGAAAAACAATTAAAAAATTATACAAGACTCCCAAGAGGGGCAGTGTGGTGTTAATTATACTAGCTATTAAATTTCAATATTACTCTCACAAGGGTTGCGGGGATTTAGTAGTTACTCCAATCCAATATTACTATCACAAGGGTTGCGGGATTGAAGATCCAAGGTCTCAAATCAGCGGCGGATATAAATTATTGCGTGAGTTTTATTTTTCTTTTCTTATAGGGTGAGTAGCTACTTATGAAAGCATGACATAAGTTTATTACACATAAGACAAATGACTTATTATTTTGGGTCGGACTTATATCAATTGTGGGCGGTTTTTCGAGTAATGGATAAGATGATTATCTATCATTAAAACCGTGTTTCCTTATTTTCAGATTTTACATTTCTTATATCTCACGCTTTAATAATGACAAATTTGCTCACAAACAATTTGATCAATTAAAATTAGATAGAGGCAAAATAAGTGGGGTATATAGTAACACAATTAATTTTTATGAATAAGTCGATGCACTTTTACTTATGAATGACAATGATCTCGTTTTTAAGCTTGGTATGGGGAACGTGAAACTTGAGGGTGATAAATATTCATGGTACAAAATCCCTAATCAAAGTCATTGATTTCTTTACAAGTTATTTCCATCAAACCATTTCAAGAAAATACAAAAATAAATAAATAGAGTTTATATCTTGCATTGTATTCTTGAAAATTAAAAATCATGCATCATTTAGCATAACATAGTATAATAGCATATCATCTTGGCCAAGGTGGATTAATTATAACAAAAATGTACCCTAGAGTTTTTAAAAATATCATTGCATGTGGGCATGGCAATAGTCAAGTGTAAGAGATTTGATATGAGTGAAATCGCATATCAATTATAATCTATAAAACCCCTAAAACACAAGGAAATTACCAAGTTTTAATGTGTATAAAATGGAATTACGTGGTATTGTTTGTTGTTTGTGATTGTGATTGTGTAGGTAAAATGATACGATTTGGTGAAACACGGATTTCAAGGCTTAATGATGAAGAAAAGACCAAAGAAGGACCATTTATGACAAAGCTTCAAAGTTTAAGGGCCTTATTTGTTGATCTTAGAAGATGAAGGGCTAAAGACGACAAGACTACAAAGTTATCATGCAAATATAAGATAATCTGCCAATGTTCAAACTTGTTTAATCCTTGTCAAAAGCTTTCATCCAATCAGAATCAAGATATACATGTGACACGAATCAAGGACTGATAGCATTAATGACCAAATCATTACAACAGTAGCATTAATGAGCTGAAAAAGTCACACAGCATTCATGGGAAATCAATGATTACAACGACATTTATTAACATCAATCATCAGCAATAATGAACGAATGATGGTAAATTCATCAAACAGTAATCATCAGTAGCATTTAATGGACAAAAGTTGCTGCAGTCAAAGGGATATTAAAAGTTGTCTAAATCCATGTCCATTCATGTCAGCGAATCAGAGAACTGGAACGAAGATCACACGGATTGAATATTAGGGGCTATTAATCGCCGAATGATTGCAAATAAGAGTTAATAGCAATGATTAAACAGTTCATCATTTATGGAGCAAATTTATTCCCTCAATCCACTTGAATGATCAACAGCAAATCAGAAAAAGGGAAATAACATCACACGAATTTAACTTTCTTCAAATCATGTGAACTTCGTTTGACCAGCAATGGGACGCCACGTCACTCTTTTATACTCAACTAAACTTGAAGAAGTTCCACGAGGAGTCCTTTTACTGGTGCTACCATGTCAGTTAAATTTCTCCCATATTTCAGCTTGTCTATAAATAGATGACATCCTCCTCATTTGTAGACAGTTAGAAAAAAGTAGCTTACACACAATAGTTTACAAATTAACTAGTGTAGATTCATTTTCCTCTCAATTTACTGTTTGTTTTACACACACTCATTTACATTCGTAGATAGTAACTCCATTAGCAACTTGTAGTTAGTTACGAATACCATAACATAATTGTAACCGTTCACCACCATTAATACAAATCCAATTCAATCTTACTCAGTTTCTTTTCTATCCTTACTCATTTTTCATAAAGAAGTTAGCACGAAGAACAGCTTAAGCGAGGCTGTTGATGAGACCTTGTTTACGATCTCACGAGTGTTTAGTAGTATGTTCGTGATTATTATGTTTTCATGTTGATAGCAGCTGAAGAATAGTGATGTTCGTTACGTTTTCAGTTTTCGTTTTTGGTTCGATATCGTAGTCACTTGTCACCAAAGGATTAAGCTCTGTTTCGTTCGAGTTTTTCATTGATGATATCATGATGCCTGATTGCTTACTAGTGTCGTTCAGAATTTGTGTTTGAAGCTACAAGTTTTGTTAAGAATTCCTGACAAAGTTTAAGCTGTGAATCGAGTGAAGAATTGGTGGTGACTGCTCGAGTTACTTCGAAGAGTCAGATAGTAATCAGCTCGTTAGCATCGCTTTCGATGGAGACTAGTTTGGTTCAAAATTAGTTCGTAGTGTCAATTTCGATATCAGATTTTGGTGCTTGTTTTAAGCCAGCTCAGCGCTGAGTTTCTTCATTAACGGACTTAACTACGAATGATATGGTTAAGCTCTTTGTTACGTTTTCTTGAATTCTATTAGCTTACTTTTTGCTTACGTAGAATAATTCGGATACTTATTTGATACTATTAGTCGTTTTGTCTTACTGTTAAGAAGTTGAGTTTGAATGCATGATTAGTTGATTGAATAAAAATTGTTAAGTTTTTGTTAAGTAGTTGAATTAGTTTTTTACAATATTAAGTTCAAGTTAAATTCTGTTAGCAAAGTAAATGTAGGATTTAGTTTCATCTATGAAGTAATTAAAAGTCCATTTAGTCAAGTGATTCGCTACTGTTACTGTGGGCTAATCAAATTTAGGCTTGCTAAAACTAGAAACCGGGTTATTGAAATATTGTAGATTCAATTTTCATCTTAACAGTTGGAGTTAAAAGAGCTTTACATTTTACTAAAGTTGTATTTACCTTGAATTGTAGATTTTATAAGAATTGCAAATTTTACCTTTATAACAATTAGACTTGTTAAATTTGTAATTTCACTTTTAATAAATTAGTTTGTTAAAAAGCTGTTTAGAGTTTTATAAAAAGTTAGTTAGAAATTTTATATAGAATTTCATAAAAAAGTTAGTTGTATTTTTGTTAAAATTTTGTTACATTTTCTTAGTTGGTTAATTTGTTAAATTTGTTAAATTTGTTAAGTAGTTACATCTTCTTGATAGATTGTTATTAGTTTGCTATAAATTTGTTGGTTGGTTACTTACTTGTACCTTATGCTTTATTTGTGGTATTTGCAAGTTGTTTTAGCATAGTATATATACGTAGTATAGATAATATTTTTACCTTTTTACGTGCTAATTGTCAATTAGAAATAGAATCCAAATCTCGCGACTATAACCAAAAACAATAAAGTACTTGCTTGTTACTGTTGATCAATTCGATAAGACCGAGAGAAAAAAAAATACTAAAAGCGAATTATTAGGGATATTTAAAATAAGTTTTTGGTAGTTTATAACTTTTGATAGTAAAAATAATAATCGACATTTTAAAATATACATGATCAGACGATTTTATCAACGTCTGGGTAAGTCCGTCTATTGCACATGGGTTCATATTTTTTACCAAAAGCTAAGTTATGTTTTTTATGTTGTCTTGGTAACTTTAATATTTTCGTAAAACGGATTTTTAAATATAATAAACATGGGCTAAATTTCTTGTAATTTGTTATTTTCAATTTAAACATTCATTGGGTTAGAGTTGGCGTGAACATACTGGAAACAATAATTTAGAAACATCATTGGAAAATTTATAATTTAAAGAGGGGTTTTTTGAGAAAAAAACAATCATGAGGGTTTAAATTGAACATCTTTATACCGAGTATATTTAAACCTAGGTTTTAATTCACACTGTGTGTGAACAGATGTAGAACCACCACAGTTTAAAAAATCTCATGATGGTTTACGACTATTGGTATGTTGCATTCAATATTAATCCAGGGTATCAGTGTATATATACTCACCCACCTATCCCCAATAATTCATTCATCCTATTTATTTAATTATTGTTAAACCTAATCTCAAACAATTAAATCATTAATGGCTTTCGACGCTTCTAATGCTTCCAATGGTGGTAATCGTCCTACTCCAGTGCTAGATGAGCTTATATCTTTGAGCGGTCACACTGATATTCTAAAGGTGATGAAGGCTTATTTTGAGCAAGAGATTGTTGAAGATAAGGCGTTTTCAAACACCATCCGTGATATAATTGGTGTCATTAGGAGTCGGCTTAATAGGATTGGTTCTTTGGTTGATGAAATGGATAGCAAGGATGATCCGACCACTTTTAATGAGATTATTAATTATTTGGAGGAAACATAGAGTAGATTGGAGGTTAGGTTGACTCATCTAGATAGGGTTGTAAATGAAACAGTGAAACCATTAAGGAGAAAGAAGATCATGTCGTGCAAGTGGATTTGGCTGAAAGTGGTGAGGATGAGTATGACTCGGTGTTGGGAATAAAATGAAGCCAGGACACTTAGACGCTGACAAGAGGAAATTGGACGTTGATAGGAAGAAATCAAGCGTTGTCAGATCAAGCATTGGCATGAAGAAGTCAAGCGTTAATGAGAAGAAGTCAAGCACTGATAGGATACTTAGTCTACACGTTTTATGTTTCTAGTAAAGATATGTTCGACAATGTATTTATTATGTTTATCTTGACCTAAAATAGCTGATACGTAGACTCTTGTACAAGGTTCCTTAATCTATAAAAGGAGGCCTTTAGGTTTTAGTTCAATATATGTTTTACACTTTCATTGTACGCAAGTTCGATTATCAATCAAAGTGAAAGTTTGGGTTATTCTGTTTGTGTGTTCTTGTTCTAAGTATTAATTCCGCATAATACTTAGTTTGTTTCATATACAACAAAGTTTCTCTAAGTGTTTAACTTGATTCATTCTCGTTTACACAAAGCTAAATCGATCTAAGTTTAGGATCAACAAGTGGTATCAGAGCTTGTTGAGGAACTTTGATCTAAATAACACAAAACCCTAAAAACCCTAAATCACCAAAAACCATAATTTTTCAAAACCCTAAAAACCAGACAATATGTCTACTCCAGAGTTGACCTCTTCCTCAAGCCATAACATAAAAATCCCCATGCTAGACCCTGACAACTTTGATCTATGGAAGTTCAATTTTGATCAGTACCTTCAAATCCATGACCACACCATATAGGAAATTATTGAATATGGAAACATATTCGATAAGGCTGCCAAGATTCAAGCTGCTATTACTTTAAGATCGACTCCAGGCTCAACTGAAGAGGATCGAAAAGAACAACCTACAGATGGGAGAGTTGTCTCAACTAAGGACATTGTAAAGAGAAGGAACGACATTAAAACTTTAAGCATTCTCAAACTTTCTTTGGGACCAGCCAATCAGCACAAGTATAGAGGTTTTGAGTCAGTCAAAGAGCTTTGGGCAGCCCTTCAAGTCAATTATGGTGGTAATCATGATACTGCCTCAGAGAAGAAGAAGCAACTCTTTCATGAGTATGTTGTGTTCAAAGCTCTTCCCAATGAAAAGCTAAGTGGGGTGAGAAGCAGACTTCTTGACATCACAAGTAAACTGTCCTTTATGGGAACAGTGTATAATGATGCTGATATCATTACCACTTTCTTTAAAAGTATTGGTGATGCATGGAAGATTGAAGCAAGGTCTATTATTGCTACCAATGCTCACAAAAGTTTCACTTTTGATGACGTCTACAATAAACTGAAGATTGTGGAGAATGAAATCCTTTTGGATCAAGGAAGCAAATCTACCAATGGAAACATGGCCTTCTTCTCACATAGTGAAGGTCAATTTGATCAAAGGGAGTCATACATGCACCCCGTTACTGGATCACCTTGTGTCAACGTTGGATCAAGCTTTGTCAGCGCCCCACATTCAGACACTGACACATATAATGTTGACTCACCGAGGATTAGATGTGACAACCCTGGTTTTGAGGTTCGTCACTTAGTTTTATTTTGTGCTAGTTACGTGTCTTTACGTGTTTATGTGCTAATTGGTGTGTATAGATTGTGGTTTGGATATCGTTTCTGGTACGGGGTACCTTGTGAGTGAAACGATGTGTGATGATTTCATGTTCATGAGCTCACATGGTAGTGACTATGAACTGAGATGGTGTTATTTAGTGGTTTTATGTATACGTATATGTATTATAGAAAATCGTATTTTTACGATTTACGGTTTAGCATTTAGAGGTCTCGGATGAGGTAATTAGTCATATGGATATTTTTCGGGATGGTTTTAAGTCATTTAGGACTTAGTTATAAAGTTTATTTCAAAATTTGAGATTTTTTATAAAAGTGTATATTTAACGTCTTTTACGGTAAAACGCGTAAATTTGACTAGTTTTACGGTTTTGAGGTTTTGGAGGCTTTGGGAGCTGAAATAAATTAAGAAAAATTAAGGTAATATTAATAAGATATTAATTAATAATAAAATAAAAAATAAATGAAAATTAAGGGGGTGTTAGTCGGTTTGGACGCAAGAAAAGAAGGAAAAAAGGAAAAAAAGAGAAAAAGGAAAGGGGTTTTTGGGTTGGGCTAAGAATGGGTTATCACACCCTATAAAAGGTTTTATTCACAATCAAAAACATTATTTTTTTCTCCTGGAGTCTATAGCCGACGGTTTACAAGAAGTTTTTAAGGTTTCAGTATTTTTTTCCATCTTCCATTAATATTAAGGTAAAACCTTCATAACTTTTTTTATTTAAATTGTTTTTAATGTTTTTATAATCATCTTATGATGGATTTAGGTTAGGATTTAATTTAAAATCTTTATTCTAATGATATATTAATGATTTGAATAATTAGGGCTTGTAATTAAATAAGTTATGGGTAATTAATGAGGTTAATTTAATTAAACCCGTTTTTAAAAACTGGGCAGAATTTTGATCAATTGTTTTGATCATATCGGGACAAACTCTTATTTTGCGATCCAAGTATCCCTGAAAAGGTAATTGAAGTGGCTTTCCAATGAAAGAAACGAGAACTAAATTTGAGATCAGGAAGTGGGTCAAAAACAGGTTACAACAGTCGGAGGTCAAAACAGTTTCGAAGTCAGCTTGTTTTCTTTTTATGTTTTGGGTTGTTTGGGGTACTTAGGGTTGCATCGGGACATTCAAACGAACATGAGAGATGGTTTATATATTATAGTAAGTATCTGCATTGGGGCTAAGATGGTGGTTTAGGGTAAGACCCCCTAATCATAACAAACTTTTTGTATGTTTAAAATCAGTAAATCTGGAATGACAAAAGTATATATATATATATATATATCAGGGCCTTAACAGTAGCTTTAAGGTTGGGGCAAATGGGAGGAGTTATTTAACATATGTAAAGGCATAAATATTCCCTTTACAGAGATCATGGGTATGTTTAAGTGGGCGTTTGTCTTATAGTTTGGAGACCTAAAACCGGGACTGTTTTGGGTAAAATGTTAACGGGACGGGTTATGAAGTATAATGAGTTAAGGGCTTTATAGATGGGTGTAATGAGATGCTTAGAACATATAAATGAGGTATTTATATAGGAGGAGGTTAGATGTCCATCATAGATTGATGAGCCGTCTTAGTGATTGGTTTATGTTTTGAGTATGTGTTTTTGGTTTGTTAGCTTTTTGCTAGTGCACGGACTTTTGGAGAAGCTCAATCAGGTAAGTTTCATAGTCCCATGTCTTTTAATGATTTTGACTTCCAGATGGGATGTAAGAGACACTATTTTGTTTTATAACTTATGCTTTGAATGTTTTTGTGGTTGGTGATGGACTTGTGTGTGCATACTTATGTGATTAACTACTAGTTGATTCTTGGTTGTTTATGTTTTGACTTGGTACCAAGGGGATTGTTGACAAGGCGGGGCTTTAGGATTGGTTCGTAGGTGTTTGAGTGCCTATGGGAGTATGGTGTTTGGTATGGCTGGGAGCCTTGGTTTTGGTTTGGTTGGTTAATCTTGAATGTTAGTTGTTAATTCACATTTACAACACATTGTCCCTATATTTTTATTGTTGGTGGTTATTCACAGCTTATATTATAACTAATTTAGCGTTGGAGTCTAAACCTATGACTCTCACCAACTTTATGTTGATGTGTTTTAGTGTCTCTTTCAGGTGACACTATGGTTAAGCCTGAGAACATAAGTGGCTAGGATTTGGAGAGCGTAGGAAATGCATTTAGAAGGAGATCCATGTTCCTTCTTAGTTTTTATTTGTTCATTTAATAAGTGATACTGTTGGCACCTATATGTTTGTTTTGGTTTTGTTATTGTTTGTGTCGGGTAAGTGGTAGGACTGTTACCTACTTACCTAGACTCCTGCATTGTTGAGATATTGTCATGACTTTTCTATCACCATTTTATGACATTTCTTATTTCATATAGTTATCTCTATAGACACGCCATGTTGTGATGATATCCATACGTCGCGCCTCATATTCCGCCATGGTGGGGTGTGACAGAATGGTATCAGAGACAATGGTTATAGAGAATTAGGTTGCATAGTCGCGTAGCCTAGTCTATAGCTTTAGGTTCCCTGCATATAAGCGTCATAGGAGTATGTGTGCATTTTATAATAATTGATATGTTTGGATGTTATTTATTGCGATGTTTTGACTAGTATAAATTGAACCATAGTATGTTCATACTTAGTCACATGTTATTTTCTTTTTGGGTTGTGACTAGTGCGGGTTGAACCATAATCGTCCACGCTAGTCATTGTTGTATTTTGCTTAAATTGTACATTATAGTACATAATTTGGTACAAGGTAGTTTCTATCTTTTGTTGAGTTATTTTATATACATGAGGTATGTTATTTTTCTTTTGATGTTTAAGTCATGTTCCCTAAGAATCATGTGGTGGTTCGAGTTACTAGGAGTACATGGGTAGGAAGGATTTTAAGCTGTTTCCACTCTTATGGGCGACATGACTTATAACTGATTATGTTTTCGTTTTGGATTTAGTCTATGCTGTTTTAGCTAGACTATGGATTTATGTATTTCAGGAAGTTTGACTATGTTATTTAAATAGTTGGAGTTTTGACCTTATTGTTTATGTGGTTATGTGCTTAGGTGAGTTGATGGATTTATGTGTTATATGTTGTATTAATTCTTATAAGTGTCATCATAGGAGGGAGTGCATTGGGGAAATGGTAATTGTATAAGTATGGTGGCCAACATAGTTATACAAGTACCACAACTTCAATGGGTTCCTAAGTATGATTGCATGAAAGAGGGTTAGTACATGCTTGTATATGATGAGATGTGGATTATTGGTATATGTATAGTATATGGGTTTATGTAACAGCTGCCTACGATATGGATATTTTTAGTGTGTTATTGTTTTGGGGTTATAGTCAGGTTGTGTGATTATAGGGTCACACGATATTGACTGGTTTTAGTGATGGGATTTGTGCCTTGTGGTAAGATGGTGGCTTCTCGTATGGAAAAACGAGTGTATGACGCGATTGGTTGATCTGATATGTTTGGTAACGAGTATGTTTGGGTGATGTAATAGGTATATATATGCGGATGTATATATACTACTATGTGTTAAGTTATGGTATATGGTCGTTCACTAGTTATTACAACTTGAACGTACCTTGTGTTTGTTCGTGTTTTATGGTGCTGGAGTTTGATGGAGTTCCAACGACGTTTTGAGTCTTTTGATGTGTGTCTACATTCGGGTATGTATTTAATTATTGAGAACCACTAAATCTTCTTACAAATAACTCTGGCTAATTATAAGAAAACGAATTTGAAAATAATTTGTAAGTGTATGGTATGATATCGTGACTTACATATTTTTTTTAGTTTGTGGTAGTAAGTTATAAAAAAAATTTGTCTTGAAAATAATTGGATTAGTTTTCTATGTAACATGTGATAATACATTTTAAAGGGGTAAAGAAATTTTACAAAAAAATTTCTTAAGTGGAGTTAAAATTTTAGAAGTATTTAACTAGACGGAAAGAGTAAAAAGGGAGATTTTATTATAGTAATGATAATAATAACACCACACCTTGTAAATGTGTAGCAGTTTAGTTATAACCAGCCTAAATGGATTTTATAAGATAATAATAATAATAATATAGAATAAAATGAAAAAAAAACACTATATTTTATAAACATGTGTTGGATTCATAATGACAAGTGAAATAAGTTTAATATGGGTAAACAAGATAATGGTTAAGATTGTAGTATACTAATAAGTTGATATCTTGATAAAATGATGAAGATAAATGATGGGTTTATGGTTAATAATGAGTATGATTGGTTTTAGTAGTATGGGAGTTCGGTACTTATGAGAAGTAACTAATTGGGATGAAAGTTTTAGATTTTCTAACGTATCGATATTTGGTAATACTAATCGTGACAAGTCTAATTTTTCATTGTTGGAACACTCCATTGATCTTTCGGATTACATTGTTTTGTTTTCAGTTGTTTTGGCTAGGGTTTGTTTTACCCTATATTTTATTTTGGGACACGATTGTTTGGAATTCTTTGGGTTACACGTCATGGTTGATTTATTTATGCGGTTGTGGGAACGTTAGGATGAGAGGATAGAGTTGGGTAGTATTACTTATGGTTAGATACTAAAATGGAGATATGTGTTTTGGTTTAAAGGTTGTGTTGAAGGAATGATTAAGAGTTGTGGAGTTTTGAAACTTAGATTGGTTACGGGAATAAGGGAGTAAGTAAAGTTAGTTGACTGGTCGTGAGAACGAGACGTCATGCTATGAGAAGTTGGTTGAAGTACCATTAGGAGATTGATGAAAGTACCAGAGGATGTGAGGGTAGAGTAGAAATTTTCTACTAAAGATGGGGTAAATAACACGCAAGGGATTGGTATAGTTATGGAGGCAAGGTAGTAGTAGACACGTGAAGGGAAAACATGAATGTAAAAGAATGATTGGTAGGAGGCTAATTAACGGTGAAGTACAAAGTAAGGAAGAGTGAGCCATTGAGGGGTTGAAGTACTTTTAGAAATATTGTGGTAGATGATTTGAAGTTAGAAGCTATTGGTAGTGTGAAGTTCCTAGGTAACATCATGGAGACGAGAAGGAGGGCGTAAAGAGCTACATCGCGAAGCAAGGAGCTGAAAGGACTACGTGTCGGCTGCAAGAAGGATGCAAGAGATTTCGAAGGAGTCACAAAAGTTGCGAGGACTGGAAAGGTGACAAGGACTATGATGGGAAATTTACGTATGGTTCGTGACGAATAAGGGCAGATCGAGTATCGGAGTGGAGCTACAAACAGCTGAACAGTGGATCGTGATGAAGTAAATACATGACATGGGAGATTAAGAACTCGTGGAAGTGACAAGGGGAGTCGAGTGACTACGCGGATAGAATTTTGTGGCAATCAATATCGAGGGATGAGAAGTGAGGCTGAGCTGAATAAGTTTCGTGGAGAAGTGATTAGAGAGTCGGTTTTGTAAAGGTGTTATGAAAGATCTTTGGGAAAGACATCTATGCATTATCCAATGCACTAGTGGTTTCCATAGATTTGATGAATGAAGTATGGAATTTTTGTTGGACAGGATAGTGTAGGAATAAGTTCCTAGAAGATGATGATTGAAAATACCTCATGTTGGGTGCAAGATCAAAGTAGAAGTATGAGATTTGAATAAGAATTCAAAAATATGGCTTAGTAGAAAATGGAAACTAATGCGGGTATAAGATGAGAGTGTGATCCGCATAGAATCACATGAAACTCTAGTCTGTCCCTATTAGGAAGAAGTAGGAGAACCGGTTGTGAGAAAAACAAGTGAAGCTACTTGGAAAATTTTGGCGTATAGATGACTAGATAGACTTAGCTACTGGAGCTGGATTGTTATATCTGCCTAGAATGCTAGAGGCATTGGGGGTACGAGACGTAGAGAATGATCTATATAGATCATGAACGTCTCCAACATATATTTAATCATCTTGATTGAACATTTGGAAAAGGTGATGGGTAGAGTTAAGTGATGAAAGAAAAATTGCAAGGCCAAGTACCATCTGGGAAAGGCAAGCATGGTTGATGAGACATGGAATAAGAAGAATGAAGTGAAGCTGAGACGAACTTGAACTATATAGATGACGTATTAGGGTGGTTTGGATGAAGGATGTAGGTTGCACGAGTTGAGTCGTCTAAAGCAGAGAACGCGTCAACATGTATGTTGCGTGGCTTGGACAATCATATGGAGAAAAGGGACGTAGACTATACTTCCTACATAGATAGGAGTAGCTTAGAAAGGGGCGATGTAAGGACGAAGTTGGTGAAAGGGATACATAATAGGGTGGAGGAATAAGTACGACGAGAGTTGGGTAATAGTCGATAAACTGACTAATTCATCTCATATTTCAAGAGGAATGAGAAGTTACGTAGTTGAGAAGTTGGAAGGATTGCGTACGGATGTGATGGAATAGAGGGTTTTGCGTAAAAGTTAGCCTAATATGTATGGAATGCCTTATGAAGGATTATGGCAAGGGAAGAAACGATGGGAAGCATCACACCGTGATGTATGGTAGGAGTTGAGGAAGAAGAAGGAAGTGTGTATAGAAGCGAAGCATGAATGAAATAGGTCGAGATAGGAATCGGAGGTAAAACTTTGGTAGAGCTTAATAAGTAGAATAAAGCACAACGCGGGCTAATACTGTCGTAGTGTGGAAAAGGAAATGGCACTGACCTATACTGATTGTTTGGGAGGCTTAGTATCGATAATCGAATGGATGAGGAGTTATAGGAGTGATGTGCCATAGGGACGAAGGGCTTGGACTAACTGACATAACCGTCCTTTTGATGATGTGTATAGATCATAAGTTGATTTGGATTGGAAGAACTATGGATATGTGGAAGACCGTCATAGGTCACTTTGTAAGGAAATTGGAATTTTTAAGTAGTTTGGGGTACGGACTAAAGGGAGTTGATGAACATAATTGGATATGAGTATATCCAGCTAACTGAAAAAGGATGGGCAAGTGAGATATTTATACAACCATAGGAGTTACACTGAGGGCATGAGTGATTGATTTAGAGGGAGTTCGGAAACTCTTTAGCGATGGCTGAGTTTTCATAATGATAGTTATCATACTAGAAGTCGATAAATGCCATTTGAGGCACTATATGAAAGGATAGGGTGAGTTGTCCCCATTGTGGACTAGAATTGGTAAAAGAGGCTACTAATGTGGTAATGGTGTTTCTGGACAGAATGAGAGCAACAAGGGATGCTATTAGAAAAGGAGGAAACCACTAGATTTAGTGACAAAGTTATGTAGGGAGTTTCACCCATAGTAACGGGTGGTATGATTTGGTAAAATGGAAGAGTTGATGTAAAGTTTTGTAGGTCCATTTATGATCTTTGGAAAGATCGGACCAGTAGCTTATGAGCATAGAATTACCTGGGGGGGGAAATGAGTGGTATACATGATATATTTCATGTATTGAGATTGGTAAATGTTGTTTGAGAATGCATATTTGCATGTACGGTTATTCCGGACTTGTGTTAATAAGAGTCTTTGTTTTATCAAAGAGTCATTTGTGAGATTTATTGACTATGAGGTCAAGAGTTTGGCAAAGAATTTAGATATTGTTGGTTATTATATGTGGTAATTTGAGACTTGAACTAAAGTTCACATGGAAATGAGAGGAGTTCGTTTAGAACAAGTATCCTCATGTGATTTGTTGTTTGTGTGTTTGATACTAAGGAGTAAATCACGGGACGAGATTTCTATTAGGAGGGAGTGATGTGACAACCATGGTTTTGAGGTTCGTCACTTAGTTTTATTTTGTGCTAGTTACGTGTCTTTACGTTTTATGTGCTAATTGGTGTGTATAGATTGTGGTTTGGATATCGTTTCCGGTACGGGGTACCTTGTGAGTGAAACGATGTGTGATGATTTCATGTTCATGAGCTCACATGTTAGTGACTATGAACTGAGATGGTGTTATTTAGTGGTTTTATGTATACATATATGTATTATAGAAAATCGTATTTTTACGATTTACGGTTTAGCATTTAGAGGTCTCGGATGAGGTAATTAGTCATATGGATATTTTTCGGGATGGTTTTAAGTCATTTAGGACTTAGTTATAAAGTTTATTTCAAAATTTGAGATTTTTTTATAAAAGTGTATATTTTACGTCTTTTACGGTAAAACGCGTAAATTTGACTAGTTTTACGGTTTTGAGGTTTTGGAGGCTTTGGAAGCTGAAATAAATTAAGGAAAATTAAGGTAGTATTAATAAGATATTAATTAATAATAAAATAAAAAAACGAAAATTAAGGGGGTGTTAGTCGGTTTGGACGCAAGAAAAGAAAGAAAAAAGCAAAGAAAGAGAAAAATGAAAGGGGTTTTTGGGTTGGGCTAGGAATGGGTTATCACACCCTATAAAAGGTTTTATTCACAATCAAAAACATTATTTTTTTTCTCCTGGAGTCTATTGCCGAAGGTTTACAAGAAGTTTTTAGGGTTTCAGTGTTTTTTTTCATCTTCCATTAATATTAAGGTAAAACCTTCATAACTTTTTTTATTTAAATTGTTTTTAATGTTTTTATAATCATCTTATGATGGATTTAGGTTAGTATTTAATTTAAAATCTGTATTCTAATGATATATTAATGATTTGAATAATTAGGGCTTGTAATTAAATAAGTTATAGGTAATTAATGAGGTTAATTTAATTAAACCCGTTTTTAAAAACTAGGCAGAATTTTGAGTCAATTGTTTTGATCATATCGGGAGTTCTACAAACTATTATTTTGCAATCCAAGTATCCCTGAAAAGGTAATTGAAGTGACTTACCAATGCAAGAAACTAGAACGAAATTGGAGGTCGGGAAGTGGGTCGAAAACAGGTTACAACAGTCGGAGGTCAAAACAGTTTTGAAGTCAGCCTGTTTTCTTTTTAAGTTTTGGGTTTTTTGGGGTACTTAGGGTTGCATTGGGACATTCAAACGAACATGAGAGATGGTTTATATATTATAGTAAGTATCCGCATTGGGGATAAGATGGTGGGTTAGGGTAAGACCCCCTAATCATAACAAACGTTTTGTATGTTTAAAATCAGTAAATCTGGAATGACAAAAGTATATATATATATATCGGGACTTTAACAGTAGCTTTAAGGTTGGGGCAAATGGGAGGTGTTAGTTAACATATGTAAGGGCATAAATATTCTATTTACAGAGATCATGGGTATGTTTAAGTGGGAGTTTGGCTTATAGTTTGGAGACCTAAAACCGGGACTGTTTTGGGTAAAATGTTAACGGGACGGGTTATGAAGTATAATGAGTTAAGCGCTTTATAGAAGGGTGTAATGAGATGCTTAGAACATATAAATGAGGTATTTATATAGGAGGAGGTTAGATGTCCATCATAGGTTGATGAGCCGTCTTAGTGATTGGTTTATGTTTTGATTATGTGTTTTTGGTTTGTTAGCTTTTTGCTAGTGCGCGGATTTTTGGAGAAGCTCAATCATGTGAGTTACATAGTCCCATGTCTTTTAATGATTTTGACTTCCAGATGGGATGGAAGAGACACTGTTTTGTTTTATAACTTATGCTGTGAATGTTTTTGTGGTTGGTGATGGACTTGTGTGTGCATACTTATGTGATTAACTGCTAGTTGATTTTTGATTGTTTATGTTTTGACTTGGTACCAAGGGGACTGTTGACAAGGCGGGGCCTTGGGATTGGTTCGTAGGTGTTTGAGTGCCTATGGGAGTATGGTGTTTGGTATGGCTGGGAGCCTTGGTTTTGGTTTTGTTGGTTAATCTTGAATGTTAGTTGTTAATGCACATTTGCAACACATTGTCCCTATATTTTTATTGTTGGTGGTTATTCACGGCTTATATTATAACTGATTTAGCGTTGGAGTCTAAACCTATGACTCTCACCAACTTTATGTTGACGTGTTTTAGTGTCTCTTTCAGGTGATACTATGGTTAAGCCTGAGAACCTAAGTTGCTAGGATTTGGAGAGCGTAGGAAATGCATTTAGAAGGAGATCCCTGTTCCTTCTCAGCTTTTATTTGTTCATTTAATAAGTGATACTGTTGGCACCTATATGTTTGTTTTGGTTTTGTTATTGTTTGTCTCGGGTAAGTGGTAGGACTGTTACCTACTTACCTAGACTCCTGCATTGTTGAGATATTGTCATGACTTTTGTGTCACCATTTTATGACATTTCTTATTTCATATAGTTATCTCTATAGACACGCCATGTTGTGATGATATCCATACGCCGCGCCCCATATTCCGCCATGGTGGGGGTGTGACATTAGACCTACTGGTATTGACCTAGATATTGTGTGTGCATACATTGCTGTATTGCCCAATGGTTCAATGATTACATATGAGGACCTTGAGCAAATCAGTGATGAGCATTTGGAGGAGATGGACATAAAATGGAATATGGCACTTGCAAGCATAAAGGCAAATAGATGGAATAGGAGATTCAGGAAGAAGATGACCTTTAATGCTAAAGACACTGCTGGGTTTGATAAATCCAAGGTTGAGTGTTACAATTTCCATAGAATGGGTCACTTTATGAGAGAATGCAGATCTCTAAGAAGATCTGATGCTGGAAAGCCTTCAAGCCAAATCATCAAGGTTGAAGATACAAAGGCTATGGTTGCCATGCAAGAGATTGATGGTGTTGGCTGGGACTGGAGCTTTATTGCCAAAGATGTGGAAGAGAACAAGGCCTTGATTGTAGAGAAGGAAGAAGAGGAGCATGTTCACTATGCTCTCATGGCACATTCTTCATCTTCATCAGATAATGAGGTATATGATGATGCATTTTGTAGTAAAGGATGTCGTTTAAACACTAAAGAAATTAACAAAGAAATTTTAAAGTTAAAATCAGATGTTTTTGATGAAAAATGCAAGTTATCTAATTATCAGCTTGCACTTGTTCAAACTGAAAAGACTGTGGCTGAGTATAAGAAAATGGAGCTTGACCTAAAAGATCAAATCAATGTTTTGACTCATGACCTCAATGCTAGTCTCATGACCTCAATGCTAGTATTGACCTTAGGGGCATCTTGGAGAGATCCAAAGGTGTTGTAAAAGCTAAGTTAGATGAGTCCATTAAAAACAAATATAATGTAGGGCTTAAAATTCAAAGATTTGATAAAGCTTCTCAAACCTTAGAAAAATGTGTTAGTGAACAAATAGACTCTAGGGATATGACTGGGATTGGGATGAAAGAGTATGCTGATGTTCCACCACCTACTGGGAACTTCTATGGTGTCCTTAGAATGGATTTGTCTTGGACTGGTATACCAGAACTCCAAGAAAAGGAATTTATTCCTCCACCAAGAGTTCTTACTCTTGTAGAGGAATATAAGCAGAAATTGACTGATTTGGACCTATGGAAGTGATACATAAGATTTTGTATGTAAAAAGTTATCGTCACAGTCTAATCGAATTGATCACTGGTTAACTATGCGACTCAGCTGTCTTTGGTGAAACAAATGTTTGGTCATTGTAGTAAAATTAAAAGGTGCAAAAACTTTAAAGTAAAAGCAAGTAAATTAAATCCAAGACTAATTAAAGAGTAAATGGTGCAATATTTAAAACTTTAAAAGTAATTAATTAAATGACTTAAAATTAAAGCGTGACGAAAAGTAAATTTGACAAGTTAATTAAAATAAAAGCGTTAACAATTAAACTAAATTTTAATAGAAGAACACTTGAAACAAAACATTAAAACTAAACATAACAAACCTAATCGGAATACCTAATCGGAATCCAATTGGAATGTACACTTACCTTCCAATCGGAATATGGTCGGAATAACTCACCTGTCAGAATATCCAAAAACACCTTGATCGGAATGTAATCGGAATACACACGGTATGACAAATCGGAATAAGATCGGAATCACTGATCGGAATGCTGATAGGAATCCCAATCGGAATACCATTTACAACCTCTTGTCGGAATGTGAGGAACCAACTCCTAATCGGAATGTCACAAGAGTTCTTCAGTCGGAATATCCAAAAAGGAATCCCAATCTGAATAACCAAAACCCTTTTCCGACCAAGCAAATGGAGCGCTGGTCGGAAAGTAAATCCCTTTTTCGATTGGATTGATCGGAATACAGTAAATAAAAACGTAATAAGCTAGTTCTAATAAGCTATTAATCAAATAAGCACTAGACTAAAAACCTAAGCAAACACGTATAAGCAAAAGCTAATAAGCTAAAATTTAAAGATTTTTGAAAACACTAAATGAAAGAGTTAAACGAAAACAACTTTTATATAAAAATAACTTTTATAAAAACTTAAGAAACTTTAAGATAAACACAAATAAGCTATAAAAATCAATAATCCAAGACAATCAAAAACATAAAAACATAACACCTAATCAAATAAGCAAAACAATAAGCATATAAACATAAATATTAAGTAAAACAAGAAAGGAAGAATGAGATATTAAAGATAAGAACTTGATTAAAAGAAAAGATTCAATAACAAAAAGGAAACTTACTTGAAATTAAAGGTATTTAAGGTGCAAGACAATTAAGTAAATGACATGTATTTAAATGTGCAAAAATTAAAATGGTGGAAGAACTAGTGTCACTCTAGCCAACAAAAACAAATGGAATGAAATGAATCCTATTTATAGGAGATTAGGGAGGTGCTTAGAGGAAGCTTCCTCCCATCTTTCTTCTTTCTTTAATTGCATCATTAAGTCCTTAATCTTCTTAGTTCTTCAACTTTAATGACTTTCTCTCGGGATTTCTTTAAACTCGTCTTGAAATTTCTTCATAAATAAGACTTGAGTTCTTCGGCTTTTAGTAAACTTCCGTCTTTTGACTTTTTCTTCGATAAATCTTTAGAATTGGTCTTGGACTTCCGTTCTTTTTGCACTCTTTATTTCTTGACTTCGTCTTTTGTTTTTTTCTTCGATAAAAGCCCGTGAATGCCCGTGTTTTCTCCCCTTTTCACATTTTCGTCCTAAATCACAACAAAACACAAACCACGCATAATTCCGACATTTACGACATAAAATACACGTTTTGGCTTGGTTATTATTGTAGTTAAGTTGTAAAAAGGATGGGTGTTTACACACCTATCAAATCCCCTACACTTGACCATTGCAATTTCCTCATGCAATGCATTAGTTACAAAGCACGATTATACTTTTCATCATAATCAATCCATATTGGCCTTTATTAAAGAGATAGAAAATTATAAACATTCAAAGTAAAGAAATCAAAAACATACCTTCGGGTTTTGGAAATGTCATGAATGATCATCATCCTCAAGTTTTCACTTTCTCCAAACCAAGCTTAAAAACGAGATCATTGTTATTATAAGTTAGCAAACTAACACGAACTCATGTGGGCCAATTATTTACTTAGACTCCCTTATTCCAAGGTGTATCTCTTATATTTTATTGTTGTCTTGAATGATCACGAGGATGCATTGTTGACTTATTTCGATAGTTATTTAGGCTGAAAATAAAGTGGGACGATTTAATCAATAGTTAGCTAAAGGATAAAATCTTTTAAAACTGCTTCTCGGGACCTCATAAAGTTCATATCTTGGCATAACTTGCTTCGCGATTTGAGACCTTTCTCGGACCGATATTTGGCAGCGACTTCATACTTCAAATCTTAAGAGACGTTCATGAAATAATGGCCTTCTCTTCATAATACGAATTTCTTCACTTGAAGTTTTGAGAGATTCTTCATATTTGGACCACGACTTCTTCATTTTTCTCCAATCTTTATTTTGGACTTCGATATACAAGGATCCGCCTCCTTTTTGGACTTGGATCTATTTATCCTCATACCTTGTTAGGGACTTTTTGGATAGACTTCTCCATGATCTTTACGGGAGTATTTGCTTTTCGTCGTGTGTCTCGATCCTTCATATTGATTTTCGATAAATGATTCTTCACATCACTTTGGATCTTTAGCAACAAAATGTAGCCCTCATGCTTTGTTAGGGCCTTTTTGGACTCGCCAATCTTCGCATCCCGCTTCAATAAGTTATGCCTTGGCTATGAACTCTAATCCATACCGAGCAACTTTTAAACGATCTTGGGCTAGAAGCTAAGTAACTTTTCAAATCGTACAACCTTATTTATTGCAGATAAATTTATTAGCAAGCGATGGGAGAATAGGCTTATAATTAACTCACATAAATTCACGAAAGAATACCAAACTTATAATTGACTCTATCATCTCTCGTTCTCCACAGTTTAAAATCTCAAGGAATGAGACTCGTGGATGCTTAGCCTATTAAATCAAAGTTTTGGGTTTTCGAGTCGTCTATAGGATCTTGCAAACTCTTAGACTTTTTCATGTTTAGAAATCGCGTTTTAAAGTTCCCTTGATAAACGACTCTCTAGGATCAATTATAGGAACTTGCAAAAAGTTATTGTTCTTAACCCGTGAGAGTTAAGACTTTCGCGTTTTATAGCTCCCTATATAAAAGCCTAGCAAAACTTGACTTAAACACGTTAAGGATACTAGCTAGAGTAAACTTGGATAAGTAAACTCGGGTTGAGTCAAAAGATTCACAACGTTTAAAAATTAAAACCACTTTATTAAAATTTATTCTAGTAAAGAAAGAAAATTAACTATACAAAAGTAAAAACTAATAGGCCAAAATAGATCAAAAATTTTGAAAAATGTCGAAAAATTGATTTTCCGGTTAAAATGAGGACAAATACAAGGAAAAGGCCACTTAACTTCGATAGAAGTCCCCCCTACACTTAATATAAACATTATCCTCAATGTGTAAGCATGTGGAAGTAAATTCCCCTACACTTAGGACATTGTACACGTTGTTTAAATCTTGTTAAGGAAAAAACAACTAACGATATTCCTATTTTAATATTGAGAAAATATAAAATAGTGAATCGAAAAGAGTTTAGGATAGAACCGGGAAGACGGAAACAACGGAATCACGGGTCGTCAAAAATCAACAAGAGTGGATCATTGAACGCTCGAATCCCTGGATAAGAGAGGAGAGGAAATAGCAAACACCAACGGGTCTCCCCTACACTTAGGATATAGATAGATAAAAGATAGATACATGGGTTGCCTCCCAAGAAGCGCTTGATTTTTGTTCACCGAGTCGTGATCCTGACTCGACCTTGATTAGCATAGGAAGAAGCATGAAATATATCCACCGGGATCAAAGACATAGTTTTCGTCCATCAAATAGCACAAGCTTAAGGCGAACAAGGCAAGCCAAAGAAGAATAGGCAAGGTTCCCTTAAGCAAAGATGGAGCACGGTGGGAGCAAGGGTGAAGAGGTGTAAGCATATCTTCAAAAGTTCCAAAGATTTTTCCTTTTATTTCATCAGATGGATACTGAGATGGCTAAAGAATATCGATACCGGGGTCGAACACCTTTTCCTTTAGGGGAAAATAGCACTCAGGCTCAGCAGAATTTGAAGATGATCCGCGAAGAAAATGCACAACCTCGTCCTCAAAAGGTGGACAAAGAGGTGTTAAATCATACGTGCTGCGGATGTTGGTGTCGTCCGGTTGCTTCTCTTTTGAAAGAATTTTCTTCAAATCCGAAGAAGGATCAAGACCATAATTATCAAAGTCTAAAGGAGGAGCATCACTCTCATGAGGGAAGTATGTATTGAGAAAAGTAGAGAAGTCTTCTTCAAATGAGTAGTCATCCAAAGTAGGATTAAGCATGGATGGCGGAGGATCTTCATCATGAGAAGAATCACTCGAAAGAGTATCGGCCGCATCAAAATCATCATAAGTGGGCATGTCGGGATAATCGAAAGTAAAATCATCATAATCATCCCCATCGGAGCTAGAATCATCATCATAAGCATCAAAGATCGGTGGAGAATCATATATGGGTGAAGGTTCCAAATTGGAGAGAGAATCATCCACATCATCTTGAAACAGTAGATTATCAATGCAAGAATCGAATAGAGGATTGTTGTAGACGACAAAATCATCAAGCACATTAATCATATTCGCTGATTCTCTTCCAAAGGATTTGCTTGTGAGCTTCCCCATTTTGAACACTTGTTGTTCATTCCTGACCCGTAAAATTAATTCACCTTCGGCAACATCAACTATATCTCTTCCGGTTCTGAAGAATGGCCGACCAAGTATTAAAGGGATACGAGGGTCCATTTCATAATCAACAACAACAAAGTCGACCGGAAAAGTGAATGTGCCAACTTTAATGAACACATCTTCGGCAATACCAACGGGGTAAGCGAGAGTGCGATTTGCAAGCTCAAGAGTCATATTTGTTGGAGTAAGGTCGGGTAATGATAGTGCTGTCCAAACACTTAAAGGCATCAGATTTATACTGGCCCCAAGATCAGCTAGGGCAATAAATTCTTTGGTTTTGTTAAAAATGCAAGGCAACACAAAACGACCGGGATCTCCAAGTTTTTCCGGAAGTTCTTTAAGAATAACTGCAAAATAGTTTTCATTTAAGCGTGTGTTGGCGAGCTCAACCAGCTTCTCCTTCTTGTTAAGCAATTCCTTGAATGCTTTGACAAATTTTGGCATGTGGACAAGTGCTTCGACAAGGCTAATGTTGAAATTCATTTGAGAGATCATCTTCAAATAATTCGACACTTGAGTGTCATCCTTAGTGAGCAAGTTAGGCTTGTCCAAGCGAGAAGGATATGAGATGTTGGGTTTATAGGTGGAAGGTGGGGTTGGTGAAGGGTTCTTCTTCTTGGGTACGTCAGTAAGAGGTGGAGACGGTAATGGTGTACTAATACTAGGTGTGGGAGGAGTAGGGATAAATGATGGTGGAGGAGGTGTAGATGATGGGGGCGGGATAGGTGGTCCTACTAAAGCAATTCCACTACGGGTAGTAATAGCACTCACATTCGCTCTTGGATTGGTGATGGTGTTTGAAGGTAGAGAACTCGAAGTAGAGGGTTGAGTGGTGGGCAAGAAACTAGCCAGCATATTCTTCAAATCATTCGTTTGATTGCTGAAGGAGGATTGTATATTATCTCGAAGCTCGGATCTAATGTCATTCCCTTGCTTGGTGATATCCCCTTTCAAATTGATAATTTGGCTTTGTAGATTCTTGATTTGCTCACCTTGGGTTCTCATTAACGCTTCGACATCTTGATTGATGGGTGGGTGATAAGGATTAGAAGCTCTAGGTGGGATTTGGTTGCTTCTAGTGTAGTTGTTGTTGGGGTTTTCGTTTTTTGGAGAAAAACAGGGTGAAAGGTAGTTGTTGGACCGGTAACTTAGCAAATTTCGATCCCCTTGAGGTCGGGCTTGGTAATTTTCCGGTGAATAATTACCATAAGCCGCATACATGTTTTCCAGATTTCCTTGAGTAGAAGGACAATCAGTGTATGAGTGAGGACCGCCGCATGTCTCACAAGGATTAGCCACCGCTTTACCTTGTTGTTGGTTTGTAGCGAGAAGCAAGATATTTTTGTTCATTTCGGTCATCATGCGGGTGAATTCGGTCATGTCGGGGTTTGCTGAAGTAGAAGAAACATTGACTCTCGGGTTGTTCCTTGAAGAAGCGGAGGAATCCCAGTTTTTGTGATGAGTAGTCATGTTCTCAATAAGCTCTTGATACAAGTGTTTTGCTTTGGGTTCAATTTAAAGTTCTCGGTATCTTCTCGAATCGATCACGGTTCAAAGTGGAATAGTTGTTCTTGGTTACTAAAAAGGGGTTTGGTTTCTATTCTACTAAAAAGGTAAATGCGTGAAGTAAATAAAGATAAACTAAAAGCAATTAATAAGAATAAAACTTGAATTAAAATAAAACAGTTAAACTGTAACACCCCCAAATTTATACAACTCAATACAGCGGAAGACTCGTTGGTGTTACGGGATAGCACATTCCTCACATCATAGACAACTCATAAAAATCGCGTCGTTTAATAATAAAAGCATTTCCATTCATAAATATCAAATTTACATAGGTCCCAAGTCATATTATTTCATACAGGTTTTATAAAGCATTTGAATGGAAATTGTTATTTAAGTGCGGGCCATGAATTCTTGTTTTCTTCCCGAGAATTACCTTCAAGTACCTGAGATAAAACATGTTAAAAGAAAAGGTCAGCGAAAACGCCGAGTGAATTCATAGAGTTTTAATTAAATCCATCAATATAACATCGGTATAAAATTATTACCGAAAATCATTTTGTACAAATCTTTGTAATAGACCATAAAATATCCAAAGTCATTTTATACAAATCGGGACAACTAGTGTCTTATGTTATAAAAACTAACATGTTATCTCCCTCACGGGTTTATAAAACATTTCATAAAAACATTTAAAAGAGTGCGAGGCTATGAACTCACGTTGATGTGGGAAAGCGGTTATCGGCGATTTGGATGTACGGTACGTGCTTCAATCACGGAAACCTAGACAAATAATACTTGTCTTAGATTTTTGTCCAATGACTTTATCAAAATAACAATTATGTATATATATGATGATTTTATATATATGATGATCAAGTGGGTTTACACATTTTTACTCATTCATTAGAGTGTTTATCTGTTGGTAACATTTTTATACTAGTTTTACTAGTTTTACTTATTTACATGTTTTAGGCCCAATAACCCTATTACAAGCCCAATACTTTATATTAGTCCATTTTACACTTTTATTATCAGTATTATACTTTTCATGTTGGGCCCAAGTGGGTTAAGCCCAATAAGTAAGTTTATAAGTGTTTTACCAAATTAGTCGGGTTTATTGTCCATTAAGGCTACTTTGGCCCGTTAATGTCTATATGTTGTATAGCTCGGGTTTTATCGGTTTTAACTTGTTATATATGTTTATACATCAGTATGTGAGTTTATAAAAGTTTACATTAGATGGGTCCAACCGTCTAAGTTTTATTTAACAAAAACGTTAATCTTTTGGTTTTAGTCGAAAAGACGTAAAAATCATGTTTATAGTTTTTATAACTTATAAATCTTATTCAACTATAATTTTTATAAAGTGTCCATTTATTTAACCTTATAAATATTTATATTAATGAAATTTATAAGTTAGTGGGTTTTAATTCACATTCTATACTATATTAGTTTGAGTGCTTATATAATACTATTAAACATTAATTCTTCAAAATCTGATTTTTAGTTTCATCTTCACCATTTTTATCATATCTTGAAATCTATAAGGAGATAGAAGATCATTTTTGGATGGAATAAACTTCATATTATGTGCTACAAATAAGTTAGTTATAGCTACTGCTCATTCCATGTCTAACTATCCTTAACTGTCCCTACAAAACAGACTATTCAGATAGGTAAACTCATCTTGTTTTGATCATATCTCACTCATTTTGATGATTCCATTGCATGACCAACTCTCACATGTGTATGACATCTAACACTTACTGTAAATGGATTCTACCATGCAATTTTATCAGTTTATAACTTGGTTACTTACTGTTTTTATACAGCCATCTCATTAAGCAAGATTTAACCATTTTTACATGTGGTTTTTCCATCTTTTTACCCATGTTTATCAAATCTATCAACACCAAATCCCCACATAATATTTTTAATCATCATGCATCATCATATACATATACATAAATAAAGAAAATACAAGATTACATAATCAAGATAACAAGAGGATAGGAAAAACAATCTCTATACCACCATTAGTGATGAAAAGATGAGTCTTTGATGAACAAGGCTTGGATTTTGATGGCAAAACTTGTGATAAACAAATATCATCTTCAAGTCTACCTACCTTTATAAACTTCTCATGGAAAACCAGCCCTATGACACCAACAAATCTTCTCCTTGGATGTTAGAATCACCTCCAATCTTCAAAGCTTCAAAGTAGCATCATCATGTGTATGAGTAACACATGATTTTATGGCTAACATAGATCAAATGAGGGTTGTTTTTAATGATGGTTGGACGAATTTTAGAGAGAAAGGAGAGGAGTGTATGAGTTTTGCATGTGAAATGGAAGTAAGTGGTAAAGTTTAGTGGTTTTTGCTAGTTTGGTGGGATAAGTTAGCTTTCATGTGAAGCTAAGCTTACATGTGTAAGCTTATAGCTACAAGGGTGCCACATCATGGATGTGGTGTCCTCTTTTGGCCACCCCATGTGTTAGTGGGGTGGGATAAACTTGTTTTGTCCCATCCCGCTAATTTACGGGTATTCCTCGATTCTAGTTTCCTTGATTTGCGTGCCTTCGGGTCGTTTTACGAAAAACGTTTTTATAAATTATGAATCAACGGCACAAAACGAATCTAATAAAAATTATCTCATCAAAACGGAGTTCGAAAACGTAAATACGTAATCCTAAGCTTTTCGGTTTAGTCGTAAAGGACGTTAAATTAAAATCGTAAGTCCTAATATCTTCTCGTAAATTTGTAAGTTTATGAACCAACACAAATTTAAAATCTCAAAATAATATTCACGGACAAATTTATTTTCTGAAATATCGGACTGTCACCAAAAACGGTGTATGTAAACGTAAGCACGTAACGTAGAATCCTCCGGTTTAGACGTAGTCGATACTACTTCAAGACGTAAATCCAAATTTCTTTCCAGAAATAAGTGAGTTCATAATATAACGTTAAAATAATGTTTTTAAATAACACTTGAGAATAAAATATCAACCATAAAATGACGGACTGTCACAGCATTTACCCCTAAACAGGATCTTTGTCCTCATAGATCATCTTATCTTACTACTCGCTTCTTATAGAGTTAAAGCCATGTGGATATTTCCTCCACATTCGGTCTTTTCTCACAAGTGTAATCCATTACAATACGAGAGTTTCATCAAACATAACTACGGGAATAAGATCAGGCTTATTGTTGACTTACTTTCTCTATCCATGATGTTCACGGGTTTTTGATGAATGCAACTTTTCGCCGATCTAAACTTCATCAAGAAGTGATCAGATTCTCACTTGATAGACATTTTATCAAGTTCGATATACGAAACATAATTCACGCAGCTCTTGAAGTCCTAGGGTAGATCTAGCTTATATGCCTTTCAAACCAACTTTTACATCATCTCAGTAGTCCCATACAACGGGGACTTATATCCCATGATCTTTCAGATCATCAATTCATTTTTCCATAGTTAAATTTTTTGGCATAACTTCGCTACCCCTCTGGCACTTCAAGATCTACATTTCATATTCACATAACCTCCTGCCTACTATCGGCAGTCAATAATCAGATCCTAATTTCAACAATCATTTCAAGTCTCGCGGGTCGGGTATTTGGTAAGGTTAGGTTTGTCATCATAGGAAACCTTAAACCTAAAAGACATGTCCAACTCACAATGGGTGTATGTCGGGTGTGTTCATCCCAACTCCTGCTTACAGATGCTCTTATGTTTAGATCCTAACAAGATTCGATCTCGATCCTGATACGATAATTATCAATGATAATCTCTCCAAATAAAAACGATTATACGGTTTATTACCAAAGGTCAATCATTCAAACATAAAACAACACTTATAGTAGTTTGTATCGTTACTTTACCTCGTCCCTTCGATTGGGGTGGTACGTAGTACTCTCATCAAGATTCGTTCTCAATGACTTCTGAGCAAATCTCTAGAAATTCGATGCGAAGCGAAGATCTTGATAGAGATGATCGATACAGGCACACCATGCTTACCTAACTCCTTTAAATACAAAAGAGTAAATTTCTTCATTGAGAATCTATCATTTACAGGAATGATATTAGCAGATTTGGTCAGTCTGTCGACGATGACCCAAATCGAATCAAATTCAGATGATGACCTTTGCAATAGTTAGACGTTTACTAATGTATGGGGCGGTGTCTGCCTTCATAATTTGCCATTAGTACAACTTCTTCTGATAATGATACATTTAGTCAGAAATGATAGGAATAGAATACTTAATCTTACGAGATTCCAACATGACTACATCTCAGAATCTCCATATTCAGGCAACCACAAGTGGCCTTTTAAAACATTTACCGTCATAGGCTTCTCAAATCTATTGGTTGACATTAGCCGCGAACCCCTTTTTATTATCTATATTATCCTTTTTACAATCATTGTTTATTTTTATATCATTCGGCAATTTATTTTGCACTTTCATTATTAAGGAACATGTCCTAATTGGTTCTTTATCCTTTTTACATAATGCGTCGGTATCTAAATTCACCTCTCCTGATGATATCATTATCATGTCCACAATTCACTCAGCAATTCTTTCTTCATGTTTTCTAAGTTTTAGTTTCGTCTCAACTATTATTTTTATCAGTTTTGCTCAATCCGACATTTTAAAGCGTCGATAATTATTACACGTAAATTAACAATAAATATTTAATTTTTATGAAACGTAAACGTAAAAATTTTAAATTTCTTAGTTTGTCCATTTATATAAAAATGTTCAAAATAAATTTGAATTTAATTAACACGATTTTTGTTGATTTATCGAAAATAATTAATAAGATTCGTAAATATTTGAAAAATCTTTGGTTATACTTTGGTCAAATTTTCTTAGTTGAAAAGCAAAGATTGTCGTTTCAAATTTTAAGTCATGGTTTAACGGTTTCCTCATTCCCTCTTAGGTTGTCTTGGGGTATACAAAATCATTTAGCAATAAACAAGAGTTTAATTAAATGATTTGGGTATAAGGGAATAATTTCTTAAAAACCCTTTGATAAATTATTTGTCAAAACATATTTCCACTTTCTTTTTGGAAAAACCCAAAATCTTAAATGGCTCAAATTATTGAAGAGTCAATATATTCCATTTTCCATTAATCACACGATCAAATAATGTAAAGGATTAAGTCTTTAATCACATGTTAAATACTTAAGGTACAAGTTTTCATTGTTCGGCCAATTTAGGGCAGTCTATAACTAATTATTAACTCATTCTTATTCTTATAAACAAACAGATGGTCCTTAATGATCACAAGCATGAATTTATCAATTTACAGCCTACACACGTGATTCACCCAATTTATGAATGCTACATGTGTATTAGTCAATCCAAACGTCATCACGTGAAACTTATAATGTTTATTACAAGTTCTGGATGTAGTGATTGGAATAGATAATCTTTTTCGCGGACGCGAAGTTGGTGATAACCATGCCGTGGATCAAATTTCCTGAATATACGCTAGAACCTTGTAAATGATCGAACAATCTATCATCTTGGGTAGTGGATATAGATTTTAATCCTCAATTTACCAAGTTCACGGTAATTAAACAAATATAAGAAATAATAACACCATAGCTCTTCATGATGACGAGCTTGGTAGAATAAAAGCTTTCTCCGACAACTCTCTCAGTTGTACGGTAACACTTTCAATTTAGATGGTGCTGACGTACAGTGCACAAGCCACAGGTGCAGAACTGGGAATATAATCAATACCAATTTCAACTTGCCTTAATGGCAAAAGTCTAGGTAATTCACCAATAAATACCTCCTAAAGTTTCAGATAAAAGAAACATCTTTTAATAAATTCATATTAGGTTCTTTCTAGATTATAGTATCTATGACTAATTCACAACCATTCACGGTATAATTTCAAGTCTAAATGCAGGATATGGTCATCCATCAAGAATTATTTAGATCACTTTTGATAATCAACATCTTATCTTTTGGGGGAGTTCTACTCGAGTTCCCATCAATTAAGACAATGTCGTCATGTCATAATCAATCGATCCATTCTACTAGAATTATCAACTTTCCAGTTTCATTACCGTTGATAAGATGTGAACTTCTCAAAAGACTAATAATAACTCATAATCCTTCACAAATTCAAGGATATATGGAGACACAACTACCATTAAAAGAGTAAGGTCAACGCATAATCTACGCGAGAGAATTTCAATTCAGATACAGACGAAAACTCTAACAGATATGAATATATCCCATGTTTTCATAATTTGAGTACGCATTCAAAAGCTCCTCGGGTCGTTACCCAGGTCATTCAAATGAAACCAAATCAAAAGAAATGATAGGAACATCGATACATCCAGTCGGGTATCAACACTCGGTAATCAGATACTTTTCCTAAGAATCTCACTACGGGAAAATTGGACAAGAAAGAATTGTTAATTGTCAAATAAGACAGTTTCCACAGATGAGTAAATTCGACTCAAAAGAATAGATGCTACAGGCACATATGTAGGTTTCCCTAACACTATGTCCCTATTTTTCACTTCTTGCAGATCTCATAAAATTTTAATCTTTCACCATCTTTAAAGAAAATGTAGTGTTTATTAATCAGCTTTATGATGACTACTAATCAGCCTTGCATGGTCCCTTCCAAATTGTATGTAGGCGCGCAACTATATACAATTTCAAGATTAACGATGCAATACTCAGTTCGTCAAAAGTTTATCATCATGTTTATAATAAAAACATTTTCATGCTTAATTCTTAAATAAGAATCAGAAATAAATTTACAAAGATTTTCTTTGTTATGAAAACAATTAAGTTTTCCAAGGTGTTTTATAAACAACTTCCTTTCGATAACGGTTACTTATAAATCTCACTTTGAATAATCCTTACAGTGATGAATATTCAATCTTTATCAAGGGATACTGTTTTATCTTATAAAAACAACAAGTGCTCCGCAAAAGAGTGATGAAAAGTTGTACACCAAGAACTAACTACAATATGATAGGAAATGAGCTTAGCCAAATAATCATGAGGTTCATGACCTCGATGGCACTCAAAAATAATAATCCACAACGTAACTCAATTCGAGTTGAGTACTTGCTCAATGGTTACATCACTAATGCGAACATTAGAATGAAGCAATAAAAGATAGATAACATCGATACATGTAGAATTTAGCAATCAAAGGTAGTCTTTTCATTAATCACAAACAAGTTAAAATTGTACCGTAACACATTATGTGTCACTATGTCATAAAATTCCAAGAACTCATCCTACCAACTGATGTCTCAGTTAAGTTAGGGATTATATTTAAAAGATACCAAAATGAATACTAATCTACAAGAGTCATTAGGTGTCCCACATGTCCCGGAAGATCCACCGGTCTCAATTCAGAAGAAGATTTCTTCAATTTATTTCTTGGACACTGGGCATCCTCATCATTGGACAATGGTCTAGGAACAACCCTTAATACGAATCAACAATCATTTAAAACCTTATAATTCAATCACAGAACTTAACGACTTCCTCTTAATAATCTCATATTCCATATGAGTAAAGTTTTTACTTTTATTCAAGTTTTCAATCAACTTATACTCAATGCGATATCCTACTTCATTCTCCAATACTTTCAACCTTATTCATAAACCTTAATAGGGCAATAAAAGCTTGATATGATCAACACTTAATTTCCAATCCTATAGCTCTTACAACAACAATTATCAAATGAGTCATTAATATGAAATGACCCACATATTCAATTAGACTTCTCGGAAAGGTACTAGTGGCATGAGACTTTTGGGTAATGGTTCCAATGACAGACTCAAGTGCAACATTCACCCTTTCGATTTCAATTTAAGAATTAGGTGACAACGAATCAGATGACACCTTTCCAGGTGGTAACGTTTTGTCAAACTCCACTCTATAAGGAAAGATCGTCATGACATCAATATCAGTTTTAATCTCGCCAATTCTTTTTCAATATCACAATAAACTACTATCTACATTTCTACGAATATCAACCATTTTGTTGGGATCATAATTATCCACAACTTGGTTTAGATCTAGGATAGCTAGAATTCCTACGGGAATAGCTTCGATTAATTTGCTAGGGAAGTTAGGGTTTCTTGTGACAATCTACGTCGTATAAATATCTCGTATAAATATAGAAATAATCATCAAACAATCATGTAATCAAATTACATCATATATATATATATATATATATATATATATATATATATATATATATATATATATATATATATATATATATATATATATATAAAATCCAATTTATATATATACATTAAAATAACACTTCTCAGTCTGGCCTTGTTGGTAACTCGGGAATTCTTCGGCACCGTTATAGTCAAAAGATTTTTAGACATTTTGTGAAAAATGTTTATAGTTAAAAGATTTTGAAATGTTTTATTCAAAACCTTGGTTTTAAAAATCTTTCGTTCTCTATAACGAGAGCTCTGGTACCAAACTGTAACACCCCCAAATTTATACAACTCAATACAGCGGAAGACTCGTTGGTGTTACGGGATAGCACATTACTCACATCATAGACAACGCATAAAAATCGCGTCGTTTAATAATAAAAGCATTTCCATTCATAAATATCAAATTTACATAGGTCCCAAGTCATATTATTTCATACAAGTTTTATAAAGCATTTGAATGGAAATTGTTATTTAAGTGCGGGCCATGAATTCTTGTTTTCTTCCCGAGAATTACCTTCAAGTACCTGAGATAAAACATGTTAAAAGAAAAGGTCAGCGAAAACGCCAAGTGAACTCATAGAGTTTTAATTAAATCCATCAATATAACATCGGTATAAAATTATTACCGAAAACCATTTTGTACAAATCTTTGTAATAGACCATAAAATAGCCAAAGTCATTTTATACAAATCCTTATCAAAAATCATAATATAGGCTTTTGCCTTCAAAATCATTATACGAGCCATTGTCGTAAAAACATCATACAATACGTTTTATAACGTTGTATAGAGTTAAATAAAAACCGTTATATGAATATGGTTATGAAAAACCAAAACACGAACATAATATCAATAGTAAGACCCCGTATTGCTAGTCAGGCAATATATCGTAATTTAGTGCGTATGGCAGTATTTCGTTATTTGGATTATTATAAGCCGCATGACATTGTTACCTTACTACAACAAACAATGGGTAGCTAACCCGAAACTCATTTACCCATCTAAATTAGCGTGTCGTCATAATAATCACGCTTGTGTAAATCTTCTCATACATAAATTCGCTTACCAATCAATGTGGCACGACGGGGATCAATCGTCAAGGCGCGAACTGGGGTGATCGTCCCCAAATAGTACTATTATATGCATAAGCGTCTACCAAATCCCGGTAGTTCACAATTCATGCTAATGGGACTTTTAGTGACATAACCTAACTTTAATAATCCATTTCGTTTCATCTATCAGGTCATATAATCATACATCGGGTCATAAAATCATTCGGGTCCAAATTAATAAACAGACAATCGGGACAACTAGTGTCTTATTTTATAAAAACTAACATGTTATCTCCCTCGCGGGTTTATAAAACATTTCATAAAAACATTTAAAAGAGTGCGAGGCTATGAACTCACGTTGATGTGGGAAAGCGGTTATCGGCGATTTGGATGTACGGTACGTGCTTCAATCACGGAAACCTAGACAAATAATACTTGTCTTAGACTTTTGTCCAATGACTTTATCAAAATAACAATTATGTATATATATATGATGATTTTATATATATGATGATGATCAAGTGGGTTTATACATTTTTACTCATTCATTAGAGTGTTTATCTGTTGGTAACATTTTTATACTAGTTTTACTAGTTTTACTTATTTACATGTTTTAGGCCCAATAACCCTATTACAAGCCCAATACTTTATATTAGTCCATTTTACACTTTTATTATCAGTATTATACTTTTCATGTTGGGCCCAAGTGGGTTAAGCCCAATAAGTAAGTTTATAAGTGTTTTACCAAATTAGTCGGGTTTATTGTCCATTAAGGCTACTTTGGCCCGTTAATGTCTATATGTTGTAAAGCTCGGGTTTTATCGGTTTTAACTTGTTATATATGTTTATACATCAGTATGTGAGTTTATAAAAGTTTACATTAGATGGGTCCAACCGTCTAAGTTTTATTTAACAAAAACGTTAATCTTTCGGTTTTAGTCGAAAAGACGTAAAAATCATGTTTATAGTTTTTATAACTTATAAATCTTATTCAACTATCATTTTTATAAAGTGTCCATTTATTTAACCTTATACATATTTATATTAATGAAATTTATAAGTTAGTGGGTTTTAATTCACATTCTATACTATATTAGTTTGAGTGCTTATATAATACTATTAAACATTAATTCTTCAAAATCTGATTTTTAGTTTCATCTTCACCATTTTTATCATATCTTGAGTTCTATAAGGAGATAGAATCTCATTTTTGGATGGCATAAACTTCATATTATGTGCTACAAATAAGTTAGTTATAGATACTACTCATTCCATGTCTAACTATCCTTAACAGTCCCTACAAAACAGACTATTCAGATTGGTAAACTAATCTTGTTTTGATCATATCTCACTCATTTTGATGATTCCATTGCATGGCCAACTCTCACATATGTATGACATCTAACACTTACTGTAAATGGATTCCACCATGCAATTTTATCAGTTTATAACTTGGTTACTTACTGTTTTTATACAGCCATCTTATTAAGCAAGATTTAACCATTTTTACATGTGGTTTTTCCATCTTTTTACCCATGTTTATCAAATCTATCAACACCAAATCCCCACATAATATTTTTAATCATCATTCATCATCATATACATATACATAAATAAAGAAAATACAAGATTACATAATCAAAATAACAAGAGGATAGGAAAAACAATCTCTATACCACCATTAGTGATGAAAAGATGAGTCTTTGATGAACAAGGCTTGGATTTTGATGGCAAAACTTGTGATAAACCAATATCATCTTCAAGTATACCAACCTTTATAAACTTCTCATGGAAAATCAGCCCTATGACACCAACAAATCTTCCCCTTGGATGTTAGAATCACCTCCAATCTTCATAGCTTCAAAGTAGCATCATCATGTGTATGAGTAACACATGATTTTATGGCTAACATAGATCAAATGAGGGTTGTTTTTGATGATGGTTGGACGAATTTTAGAGAGAAAGGAGAGGAGTGTGTGAGTTTTGCATGTGAAATGGAAGTAAGTGGTAAAGTTTAGTGGTTTTTGCTAGTTTGGTGGGATAAGTTAGCTTTCATGTGAAGCTAAGCTTACATGTGTAAGCTTATAGCTACAAGGGTGCCACATCATAGATGTGGTGTCCTCTTTTGGCCACCCCATGTGTTAGTGGGGTGGGATAAACTTGTTTTGTCCCATCCCGCTAATTTACGGGTATTCCTCGATTATAGTTTCCTCGATTTGCGTGCCCTCGGGTCGTTTTACGAAAAATGTTTTTATAAATTATGAATCAACGGCACAAAACGAATCTAATAAAAATTATCTCATCAAAACGGAGTTCGAAAACGTAAATACGTAATCCTAAGGTTTCTGGTTTAGTCGTAAAGGACGTTAAATTAAAATCGTAAGTCCTAATATCTTCTCGTAAATTTGTGAGTTTATGAACCAACACAAATTTAAAATCTCAAAATAATAATCACGGACAAATTTATTTTCTGAAATATCGGACTGTCACCAAAAACGGTGTATGTGAACGTAAGCACGTAACGTAGAATCCTCCGGTTTAGACGTAGTCGATACTATTTCAAGACGTAAATCCAAATTTCTTCCCAGAAATAAGTGAGTTCATAATATAACGTTAAAATAATGTTTTTAAATAACACTTGAGAATAAAATATCAACCATAAATTGACGGATTGTCACATAAACAATAAATAAAAATTGTAGAATAACCTTACTGAAAAATTGCTTGATTCGGAATATAACACAAAAGCTTCATTCGGAATAACCTTGATGCGGAACAAATTGACAAAAACTGCTCATTCGGAAGAATGCTGATCCGGAATAACTGAACTCATCCGGAATAATACTGATCCGGAATAATTACTTTGATTCGGAATATCTAACAAAAATGCTTCGTTCGGAATAAAGTGCACTGACTCGGAATAATCAACTAAAGAGCTTCATTCGGAATATTTAGTAAAAACCTTCATTCGGAACTTTGACCTTCATTCGGAACATTTTATAACAAGCCTTCATTCGGAACATTTGTTTATCCGGAATACTTGCTTGATCCGGAATATCTTTGATTCGGAATAAAATTGATTCGGAATATTTCAACTCATCCGGAATATTGATTATTCCGGATGAAAGGACTGATTCGGAATATTTGAAAACAAACTGATTCGGAATAATTAAGAAAAACGTTGGTTCGGAATGTTTTAACGAAGATCCTTCATTTGGAATATTGGTGTTCATTCGGAATCTGGGTGATGATGAAGAACAGCGAAAAACAGGGAAATAAAATGACATGATTTTTAGCCAAAATCCACCAAGTTTTTAACCAAAACTTAAACTAATTTAACCACGAATCATCTACTAATGGTAAACATCAAATCAAAAAAATAAAAACACAAAACCCACTTACTTTTGAAGATCAAAATCAACCAAATAAGAACTTGAGACTTTAAATCAAAAAGATGAAGATGAACAAGATGAAGTGAATGATTGTATTGATTGATTAAGGTAGAGTAAACAAAAGGAAAGATTAAAAACTTACAAGATTAAAGATTCAACAAAAATGAAAAATCACCAACACCTTAATGGTGTTGGCTTCCTACGAAAACAAAGAAAAAGAAAAAGACTGGAATGAAAAACTAGCTCAAAATGTGTGAAGGGATCTCTTTATATAGGCCTTGTCTTTGGTTGGTGAGTGGGCTTGTTGGGAATAAATTAAGGCCAGATTACTTGAGCGCTGACAAGAACAACTCAAGCGTTGACAAGAACAAAGTGAGCGCTGACAGCACAAGCGTTGACAAGTTAAAGTCAAGCGTTGACAGACTGAAGACAAGCACTGATGGAAGATGTAGGCTACACGTTTATTATATTCTAGAATACTTCTAGTAAGGATAGAAACGACAATGTATTTTCTATGTTTATCTTTACCTAGAATAGTTGATACGTAGCTTATTGTACAAGGCTTCTTAGTCTATAAAAGAAGGCCTTTAGGTTAATGTTTAGTATCAAGTTTTATATAAGTTTTCATTCGTAAACATCTTTCATTGTAAGCAAGTTCGACATTCATAATCAAAGTGAAAGTTTTGTTTACATCTTGTGTTCTTGTTTAAAGTGTTAAATTCCGCATAACACTTAGATTCACAAAGCATATAACAAATGTTTCTCTACGTGTTATACTTGATCTAATCTCGTATACACAAAGCTACTCGATCTAAGTTTGGGATCAACAAGTGGTATCAGAGCTTGTTGAGGAACTTTTGATCTTTGAAGAACACCAGAACGATACACGAACACCAAAACCCTAATTTTCTCAAAACCCTAAAAACATCATGTCTGAAGCAATAACCTCCTCCTCTTCACCATTACCAAACATCAAGATTCCCATGCTTGATGCAACCAACTTTGACTTATGGAAGTTCAACTTTGAACAATATCTGGGGATCTTTGATTACACACTCTGGGAGATTATTGAATATGGAAACTCATTCAATAAGGCTCAAAAGATTCAGGATGCCATTACAGCAAGATCAGCTGTTGAGGGATGTCCTGATGAAGATAAGAAAGAAAAACCTGGAGATGGTAGAGCTGTAGGTGCTGAAGATATTGCAAAGAAAAGGGTTGACATGAAAGCCCTAAATATTCTGAAAGTCTCTTTGGGACAAGAAAATCAGCACAAATATAGAGGCTATGAATCTGCTAAGGATCTTTGGGAAGCAATTGAAGTTGCATATGGTGGTAATGCAGACACTAAGGAAGAAAAGAAAAAGCAACTTCTGCATGATTATGCTGTCTTCAAAGCTCAGCCCAATGAGAAACTGAGTAGTGTGAGAAGCAGATTGCTTGACATCACAAGCAAGTTGTCCTTCATGGGGACACAAGTTGGTGATGTTGACACCAATGCTACCTTTCTGAAAAGTCTTGGTGAGGCATGGAAGATTGAGGCACGATCTATTCTTGCCAATAATACTTACAAGAGCTCCTCGTTTGATGACATCTACAACAAACTAAGACTGTTGGAAGATGAAACTCTTTCAGCACATGGAAGCAAAGCTAGCACCAGCAACATGGCCTTCTTCTCTCATAGTGAAGGTCAATTCAATCAGAAGGACTCTTTTATGCATCCAGTTACTGGATCATCATTTGTCAGCGCTGGAACAAGTCCTGTCAACGTCTCCTTTTCAGACGCTGACACATTCATGAATGACTGCCCAAGAGTTAAACCTGCTGGTTTGGATTTGGATACTGTGTGTGCTTACATTGCTTCTTTGCCCAATGGTTCAGTGATTACATATGAGGACCTTGAGCAGATAAGTGATGAACACTTGGAAGAGATGGACATCAAATGGAACATGGCTCTTGCTAGTATAAGAGCAAATAGGTGGAATAGAAGGTTCAAGAAGAAGATGACCTTCAATGCTAAAGACACTGCTGGATTTGATAAATCCAAAGTTGAGTGCTACAACTGTCATCGCATGGGGCACTTCATGAGGGAATGCAGATCTCCTAGAAGATCTGATGCTGGTAAACCCTCAAGTCAGGTTGTTAAAGCTCAAGACTCCAAAGCCATGGTTGCAGTTCAAGGAATTGATGGTACTGGATGGGATTGGAGCTATCTGGCTAAGGATGCTGAAGAGGACAAAGCTTTGATTGCTGATATTGAAGAAGAAGAGCATGTTGAATATGCTCTCATGGCACACTCCTCCTCTTCATCTGATAATGAGGTATATGATGATGCTTTTTGTAGCAAAGGTTGTAGGTTAAACATTGATAGACTTAACAAAGAGGTGTTAAAACTAAAAGATGATATGAGCACTGAAAGGTGTAAATTGTCCAATTACCAACTAGCTCTTACTGAAACTGAGAAAACCGTTTCTGAATACAAGAAAATGGAATTTGATTTAAAAGATAAGATAAATATCTTAAAACATGAGCTAGAGAGTAGTATGGATATTAGAAATATCATGACAAAGGTCAATAGAGACCTTCAGGCTAAGTTAGATGAGGCCATTAAGAATAAAGATAATGTTGACCTCAAGATTCAAAGATTTGATAAAGCCACCCAAGCCCTAGGAGACTGTGTAGCTAAACAAAGGGATCCTAAGGACATGACTGGGATTAGGATGAATGATTACTCTCTGGTTCCACCACCAGCTGGTGACTTCTATGGTGTCCTTAGAAAGGATTTGTCTTGGACTGGTATACCAGAATGCCAAGAAGAGGAATTCATTCCTCCACCAAGAGTTGTCACTCCAGTGGAAGAGTATCAACAAAAACTGACTGACCTAAATGAGTGGAAGAAAGCAAACCCTACTTTATTTGTTAAGGGAGGTTTGCTATGTGAAAGTCCCAATGAATCACCACCCATTAAGGTTACTCACCCAGTTACTGGTAAAGCTGTTGACCTAGGCTCAAACACTGTTAGAAGACCTACCATTAAATATGCAGAGATGTATAGAAATAATAGGTCACCCAAGAGCCAAGTTAACAATCATGGAACGGGTTTCTTTGCTTCTAGACCTAAGAGTGTGTCTAAGAAAGCCTGTTATACTTGTGGTAGCTTTTCACATTTGGCATACAAGTGTGTCAACGCTCCCAAAGCCAGCGCTGATAGGAACAATTTCAGCGCTGATAGAAAGAAAGTCAACGTTGCTAGGAAGTCAAACGTTGTCAGAACCAGACCTTGGTGCAGCAAAGTCCACAAGTGATTAGACCTGCCCCATTCTTCTCTAGAAGGTCTAACACTCATGGACAAAGACCTTTTCAAAAGACAAACACCTGGTCAAATAGGCAATGGGTTCCTGTAGCAAACCCTAGGTTCAACGCTGACAAGGGTAATTTCAGCGTTGACAGAATAAAATCCAACGCTGACAGAAACGTGACCAGACCTAAATATTTGCAGCCACAAGGTAAGGGGTCTAAAGCTTCTTCAAGCTTAACATGGAGACCCAAGAAAGATCAAAACCCTAATAATAATGGAATTTCAATGACTTGCAATAGATTTAATTACATTTCAAAGGTCATTACAAAACCAATTGGGGTTAACTGGGTTTTTCATCCTAAAAAGGATGAGAATGGGGTTGTTGTGAGAACTAAGTCTGTTCTTATTGAACAACCAGATGAATCCAAGTCTTCTGAGACTTGGGTTCCCAAAGAAAACTAATTTGTTTTCTTTATGTGCAGGGCATTCAGAGACAGATCAATGATTATGGATATTGGGATAGTGGATGCTCAAGGCACATGACAGGAAAGGAAGACTATCTGACGAACTTCTCTCCTATTAAAGATGGTGATAAGGTATACTTTGGAGGAGGCTATGGCACCATTACAGGCAAAGGAACCCTTCTCACCAATAATCTACGTTTTGAAAACGTCTTCCTGGTAAAAGAACTGGATTATAATCTGTTTAGTGTATCACAAGTTTGTGATAACAAAAATAAGGTTCTTTTCACTGATACTGAGTGTTTGGTGTTAAGCAAGGATTTTAAGATCCCTGATGAGAAGTATATTGAGTATAGAACACCTAGGCATAAGGACATATACAATGTGAATTTAAATGGGATTAAAGTGAATACAAATATGTCTTGTTTTTATGCTAAGGCCTCAGTAGATGAAAGTAATTTGTGGCACAGGAGACTAGGGCACATAAACTTTAAAAATATAAATAGACTTGTGAGGCTTGGTTTAGTTGATGGTTTGCCTGAGAAGGCCTTCCACAATGACCACTCTTGTGTTGCATGTCTTAAAGGCAAGCAGCACAAGGTCTCATTCAAGTCCAAGCAGGTGCATACTAGTTCCAGACCTCTTCATATGCTTCACATGGAACTCTTTGGTCCAACTAATATAGAAAGTTTGAATGGCAAGTCATATTGTTTTGTTGTCACTGATGACTTTTCTAGGTTTACTTGGACATTCTTTCTAGCTATGAAGAGTGACACAGCTGATGTTCTTATTGAATTTATCACTCAAATTGAGAAAAGGTCTGGCAATGAGGTTAAAATGCTTAGGAGTGATAATGGTGGAGAATTTAGGAACAAGAAGCTAGATGATTTTTGTGCCAGGAAGGGAATTACTAGGCAATTCAGTATTGCAAGAACCCCACAACAAAATGGGGTTGCTGAAAGGAAAAATAGAACCCTAATTGAAGCAGCCAGAACAATGTTGGCTGATGCTCACTTTCCTATAGCCTTTTGGGCTGAGGCTGTTAATACAGCATGCTATGTGCAAAATAGAGCATTGGTTAACAAAATTCAGAACAAGACACCTTATGAGTTACTTTGGGGAAGAAAACCTAATATTGGTTTTCTCAGACCTTTTGGATGTCATGTAGTAGTCTTAGACACTAGTGATGCCTTAGGGAAATTTAGTGCAAAAGGTAATGAAGGTTACTTCATGGGGTATTCAGTCCAGAGCAAGGGTTATAGGGTTTATCTTAAAGAGGACAAACGGATTGTTGAAAGAGTACATATTAGGTTCTTAGAGAATAAACCTAGTGATCCTGAAAGTGGTCCTAATTGGTTGTTTGATTTGGAACCCTTATCTAGAACTTTAAATTATATGCCTCTCACTAATCCAGACATTGTGAAGGTAACTTCAAATGTTGTGGAGGAACAAATTGTTGATGTTTCAGGTACACAGGTTAATGAGAGGGTTGGATCACAAGCAGAAAAGGCATCTCCTACATTTGAATATGTCACAATTCCCATTTGGACAGATGCTTTTGCTGCTGCTGCTGCTGCTGGACAAGATAATGGTGGTCTCCAAATACCACCAGATACAAACATGCATGGTTCTTCAGGCGCTGACAAAGGCAAATCTAGCGCTGACAAGACCAATTCAGACGTTGATGGCTCAGACGTTGACAACAACAGTTCAAGCGTTGTTAGCCCAAGCGCTGACAAACAAGGTTCAGACGTTGACAACACCTTTGCACATCTTTTCTCTTCCACTTTTGAACAAGGAGGACCTTCCAGGGTTTATGAAGAGATTCCTGTGGATCAAAGAGAGTCTGATGAAGAAGATATTGGCAACATGGAGCATGAGGTTGAGGACACCAGACTTTTTGAAGGAGGAGTTCTCACTTCCACAATGAAGAATCACCCCCCATCTCAGATCATTGGTGATGTTATGACTCCAGTTCAGACAAGAAGATCTCATCAAGGAATTGGTGGATTTATTGCCAATATAAACAAGAAGGTTGATACCCCTCTTGTGCAAGCATGTTTGTTTGCATGTTTTCTGTCACAAGAAGAACCCAAGAAGATATTTGATGCTCTCAAAGAACCAAGTTGGGTGGAAGCAATGCAGGATGAGCTTCACCAATTTGCAATTCAGGATGTTTGGGAGTTGGTTGATTGTCCTAGATATGTCAGACCTATAGGGACAAGATGGGTTCTCAGGAACAAAAGAGATGAAAGAGGTATTGTGGTCAGAAACAAGGCAAGGTTAGTGGCTCAAGGTTATACATAAGAGGAGGGGATAGACTATGAGGAAGTCTTTGCACCAGTTGCAAGGATTGAAGCTATTAGGATTTTTCTAGCCTATGCATCTTGCATGGGCTTCACAGTCTATCAAATGGATGTGAAGAGTGCATTCTTGTATGGCACCATTGTTGAGGAAGTTTATGTCATGCAACCTCCTGGTTTTGAGGATCCAGAGCATCCAGATAAAGTGTATAGAGTCAAAAAGGCTATGTATGGCCTTCATCAAGCCCCTAGAGCATGGTATGGTACTTTGTCTACATATTTGGTGGACAATGGATTCAAGAGGGGCACCATAGATCAGGCACTATTTACAAAGAAGAAAGGCAAAGATGTGTTGCTTGTGCAGGTCTATGTTGATGATATCATTTTTGGATCTACTGATCCAAAGATGAGTGAGGATTTCTCCAAGCTTATGACAGACAAATTCAAGATGAGTGCTATGGGGGAGATGAACTTCTTTCTTGGTTTACATGTTCAGCAGAAAGAAGATGGTATCTTCATCTCCCAGGACAAATATGTTGCTGAAATCTTGAAGAAGTTTGGCTTTTCTCCACATGAAAAGAGGGCTTCTACTCCTATGGATAGAGAACACCCTTGGGGAAAGATTGGAGATGGGAAAGATGTTGATGTCAGGCATTATAGATCCATGATTGGATCCTTGATGTATCTTACTGCTTCCAGACCTGATATCATGTTTGCTGTATGTGCTTGTGCACGTCATCAAGTGACTCCCAAAGAATGTCATCTTTATGCTGTGAAGAGCATCTTTAGGTACCTAAGATGTTTTCCTAGTCTTGGTTTGTGGTACCCAAAGGATTCACCATTGGAGCTGATTGCATATTCAGATAGTGATTATGGAGGTGACAAGTTTGATAGGAAATCCACAACTGGTGGATGTCAGTTTCTTGGGAGCAGATTAATATCTTGGCAATGCAAGAAACAAACAGTGGTGGCTAACTCTACAACTGAAGCAGAGTATGTGGCTGCAGCAGCATGTTGTGGTCAAGTGTTATGGATTCAGAACCAGCTGTTGGATTATGGGTATAATTTCATGCATACTAAGATATTTGTTGACAATAATAGTACTTTATGCATCATTAAGAATCCTGTACATCATTCTAAAACTAAACACATAGAAATTAGACACCATTTTATAAGAGATTGCTTTGAGAAAGGTTTAATACAACCAGATAGGGTTGACACTGAGGAAAATGTGTTAGATTTATTAACTAAACCTTTTGATACTGGAAGATTTCAATACTTGGTAACAAGTATTGGAATGGTTAATCTCACTTAAAAATGTGTTTTGGATTCTTTTTGTAAAAGTATGTACAGGATGATGCATTATTATTATTGGTCTTCTTGATAATTTAGATTTTCCACTATATTTTTCTAACACTGACAAAGGTTGTTTGAACACTGATAAGTGTTTTTGCAACGTTGTCAGCAATATAATTGTCTAACGCTGACAAAGCTTCCTTCAACGCTGTTATGTGTTATCGGGGCGTTGTCAGCAACAATGTTAGTTTTGTGGTTTTCAATCTAAATGTGCAGATGGTGTTAGCAGTATACCATTGGATACATAGTTGCTTATGGATCAAAGGAGAAGCATTTGGACAAGTTTTTATTTATGGATGATGGTTGGAATGTCTCATTCCTATCTTGACATAAATTTTTTATGTTCATGCATGATTTCAGCAAACTTTTTGTATCATAGTTTAAGGGGAGGTTTTAGGAACCTATAGGATTTTTGGGTATCCATATGATACTCTTATCACAATTCTAGATTGTGTCCACAGGTGAGTATGGGTTAGTTTTACTAAACCATGAGGCACTGTAGCATGCATAGTATATCAACTTTGCATGCTGCCAAGACATTTTTGGCCTAGAATTGGTTGTGGTCTGTTGGGAGACTTGGGAATGATTTTGATATGGGATTTACCTGGGAGTAACAAGAATTTTATAAGGTAACTTGGTTGTTAAGAATTTTGGTTAGCAAGGGACACTAGAGGACTGTTATGTCTATCTTGCTTATGCAAGTGTGCATAACTGGACAGTGCTTGCCGCCCTATAATAATTATCAGCTTTTGGTTATTTTCTCTAGGATAAATTACTTGTTAAGGTCATTTTTCACTTTTTAAAACAGTTTTATTTTTGGACGCTGACAAGATTTTTCCAAGCGTTGTTGTGACCAAATTGGACGCTGACATGGCTTTAGGCGAACGTTGACAAGATTATAGCCGTTGGGCGTTGATGGGTTATATTTGACCGTTGACACTCAATGGGACCTACCCAGTTGTTACTTTTTGACATATTTTCAAGCCGTAATTTTAGGAGTTGTTACTTTCATTAAATGCATGAGATAACTTATAACTTTTTCAATATTTTCATGATTAGTTTTTGAAAATCTTTGCCTATTTTTGGGCCAATCACATGCATTCTTTATCTCCTATAAATTTGGCTCCTATTTTTAAACAGGGTATCTATAATTCTTGTCTAACACTTTTTCTCTTATCAACCTTCATCTTCTACAATTCAAATTAACAGCTTTCATCAATGGCACCAAGATTTAACTCAGCAGAATTGGATTTGGGGTTCAAGTCTCAACACAACATGATTGCTTATCTTGTTGCTAATAATGATTTGTTTCCTCAATACACACAAATGGTGGCGTATTTGAACGCATCCCCCTTAAGGTATGCTCTTTCTCATGCACCACTCATTCCAGTCACACACATTAAACAGTTTTGGAACACTGTCAGTTCCTCAACAGTTAATGGAGTGACCACATTAACTTCTATTGTTCATGTGAGATCTTGGGTGGTTACTGAGGCCTTGGTACGCCAGGCCTTGCATCTTGATGATGCTGATGGTATAACCATCCTTCCCATAAATTAAATAGAACAAGGGCTTAGGGCTTTGGGATATCCAATTCCTGATGAAGGTACTCTTAATAAGTACCATAAGCAGGAATTTCCCCCAGCCTGGAAGTACCTCATTCACATTCTCCTTCAATGTTTGAGTCCCAAATGTACTGCACACAATGAGATCAATAGATCCATTGCAACTGCTATTGTGTGCATTGCAACAGGGCAAAAATATAACTATTCTAAAATGATTTTTGAAGGAATGTGTAAAAACAAGAGGACAAAAATGACTTTGGCTTATCCCCGTTTTCTGCAAATGATTTTTGATGATCAAAGATATTGTTCAAGGGATCACAATGATTTTTATAAAATCCCTGAACAAAAGAAAGCTATTTTTACAAAGATGAATTCACCACCTCATAGAGACTTACCTCTAACCCCAGCCATGCTTGCTGTTATTGCAGCAGCACAACCCCAACCAGACCCCCAACCTCAAATTGACCCTCACCCACAACTTGAACCTATCCCTGAACCTTTACCCTCACCTGAACAAATGCAAATTGACCAAGAACCCTTTGACGCTGACACATCAAATGTTGGCGTTGATGTGCCTATTTCCAACGCTGACACACAACCATCACAATCCCAAACACCCCTTAACCAACCCACATCTACCCATTCTTCCACACCATCTTCCACACCACCTGAATATAGGTTGATCAAACACCAAAGGACTACTGGAGTGTTCTCCTCTGGTGGTCCTAGCCATGAAGCAGAGAGAACCACCACCACAAGTGTGGCTGGTGACTTGGATGAGGCTGGGACTATTGGTTCTGGCTTAGAAGCTGGCCAAGGCAGTCCCACCATAATTAAGTCCTCATCCATGCCCAATGAACCTGACTTGGGAGGTCAAATCCCCATTTCAGAAGAGGGCAGACTGGAACCAATGACTATTTTGGAATTGACGGCAGTCTGCATTAGCTTGCAAAAGCAAAATGCAGACTTAGTACAAATTGTCAGCTCACAAGGCCTTGAACTCAAGGAATTGAGGGAGAGGATTGTTGTTTTGGAGAGTGATCATGGTAGGAGGGGTATGGAGGAGTCATCCAAAGGGGAGGAAGATCAAAGAAATCTGAGTGATAAGAGCAGTCAAGATGGTCAATCAATGGATGTTGTTGAAGCTCTTACTACTTTGAAGGAACAAACAGGTTTTGATACGTCCTTAATCTCTCCAACCAATCTAAATTTATCATTTACAACTATGTTGAGAGAGGTTACACAAGGCGCCGAGGGAAAATATTTGAGCGTTGACAAGACAAGTTTGGACGCTGATAGAAGTATTTTGGGCGCTGATAGAGGAAATTTGGGCGTTGACAGACCTGCACATGAAGGTGATGTATTCCAGTCATCATCTATCATCAAAGAAGTTTCTACTCAGGTATTACCATCTACCTTACTAACCATTGCACCATCAGATAAGGGTAAGGGTAAATTGGTAGAAGAAATTGTTCCAAAGAATGCAGCCCAAGTTGAATTTGATAGAAGATTGGCTGAACAATTGATGGAACAAGGTGAAAAAGAAAAGTCACCATTTGTTGTGACTTCTGAATAAGAAAGTGATGAAGCTAGCTCAGACTCAAGTGTGATGATTATAGAACCAGAAAGGCTTGAGTATGGTGATGAGCTTGCTAGGGAAAAGTTGAGAGATTTAAAGTTACAGATTGACTTTGACATGCCAGAGGTGGTTCAGATGTACAATTCTTGGGAAGAAAGCTGCATGGATAATCCAGACTTGACCATTTCAGATCAAATATGGGGTTTGGAGCTTCTTCTTAGAGTTCAGAAGGATTGTAAGGTGATTTTGAAGCACAAGGCAAGCAATATTCTCTCTGAGTTGAAAAGGGATAGAAGGAAGCTCTACTTTATGTTGCTCAGATGTCATGGAGTTGGATGGACACATCAGAAGCTGAAGGCTTTGACATTTGATGAGTTGGAACATAGGGCTTATCCTATTTGGGTGAAAGTGCAGGAAGAAAACACTTTCAGACTTCTTTCAGATGAAAGAAAGGAGCAACTTGCAGAAGAGATGGAAATCAAGAAAGCTATGATAGTTCCCAGGCCAGTAAAGAAGGGATTTATACTTGAGTTTCCAAAAGATATGAATCAACTATATCCAAGTGAAGCAGTTATTAGAAAGAGCCTCAAGCTCTCCCCATTAGAAGCTTCAGATATGGTGCAGGTGTTACCATTAGATTCCAGGAATCCAATTGTGAGTTATGATGAGGATGAATGTAGATTCTGGAAGATTGGAAGATTTGGCAAGGAGGTACACACTTTTACCACTCTCATATCTTTATTTGCAAGTTGTGATAGAGAAGACTTGGTGGACCTTTGGAGGTTGCTGGAAACCAAGTATGAGGCTGAAGCACCAACTTCAGCTAATGGAATAAAACTTTGGACCACATTCAAAAGAATGTGTGGGACAAATGAGGAAGATCCTGAAATATGGAAGGATCTTGAAGATGACCTCAGTGGTCTTCAATGGAGGTTATATTCAGCTGCTGGTGTATACCATTTGAGTTCTACTAAGTTTGCTGAGTATCTACTTGTAGATGCTCAATATTTCATATCCAAGGCTGTTTTGGAAAAGATGAAGGACACTCAGCTGGAGATAGATTATACAAGTGACGTGGCAAAGAATTTAATCAGATTTATTTATTACCAATATGATAAGGTTTGTCAGACTCCTCCAAGTTCTTAATGTTTATTCAGAAACTTGATCATAAGAGTGGATATCAAGTTTAGGGGAGGATTGTTGGGAATAAATTAAGGCCAGATTACTTGAGCGCTGACAAGAACAACTCAAGCGTTGACAAGAACAAAGTGAGCGCTGACAGCACAAGCGTTGACAAGTTAAAGTCAAGCGTTGACAGATTGAAGACAAGCACTGATGGAAGATGTAGGCTACACGTTTATTATATTCTAGAATACTTCTAGTAAGGATAGAAACGACAATGTATTTTCTATGTTTATCTTTACCTAGAATAGTTGATACGTAGCTTATTGTACAAGGCTTCTTAGTCTATAAAAGAAGGCCTTTAGGTTAATGTTTAGTATCAAGTTTTATATAAGTTTTCATTCGTAAACATCTTTCATTGTAAGCAAGTTCGACATTCATAATCAAAGTGAAAGTTTTGTTTACATCTTGTGTTCTTGTTTAAAGTGTTAAATTCCGCATAACACTTAGATTCACAAAGCATATAACAAAGGTTTCTCTACGTGTTATACTTGATCTAATCTCGTATACACAAAGCTAATCGATCTAAGTTCGGGATCAACAGGGCTTTCTCCCGTTCTTTTTGTCTTCTCGTCTTTTCAGAAAAGTTGACGTTTTCGATTTCGATTCGGGATTTGTCGACGAATAAATTCAACTCGTCTTTAAATTTCTTCGTTTAATAGACTTGAGTTCTTCGACATATGTAAATCTTTCGTCTTTGGTCTTTTTCTTCGATAAATCTTCAAATAGGCCCATTGACTTCAAATTTTTTGCATCTCTTGGACAATAGACTTCGTCTTGAGTCTTTTTCTTCGATAAAACCCGTGCAATCCTATGTTCTCTTCAATATTTATCCGGTTGACTCTAAAAACACTACAAACACACAAACCACGCATAATTCCAAACAAATGACATTAAATACGCGTTTTGGTCTTGTTTTAGCAAGAAATAAGTGGTAAAAGGATGGGTGTTTTCACACCTATCAAATCCCCTACACTTAACCATTGCCATGCCCTCATGCAATGCTTAGTGATAAAGCAAGTTTACACTTCTCTCATAATCAATAAACCTTGGCCTTATTAACATACTACTGAAACAAAAATTAGAGTAATAAGAGAAATTAAAACTTTAAAGGAAACAAAAGGATAGAAAACCATTTTCACTTGAAAATAGCTACATGGAAATAACTTGCAAAGAGATCTAAGACTTACATTAAGGATTCGGTGCTGCAAAGATTCATCACCCTCAAGTTTCACGTTCCCCAAACTAAGCTTAAAAACGAGATCATTGTTATTATAAGTTAGCAAATCAAACACATACACACATGGCTTAATAATATGCTTAAACTCCCTTATTCCTAGGTGTATCTCTTATATTTTATTGTTGTCTTAGAATGATCACGAAGATGCATTTTTGGACTTATTTTGATAGTTTATTTAGGCTGAAAGCAAAGTAGGACGATTTGATTAATAGTTAGCTAAAGGACAAAATCTCTTAAAACTGCTTCTCGGGATATCAAAAAGTTCATATCTTGGCATAACTCGCTTCACGATTTGAGACCTTTCTCGGGCCGATATTTGGCATGTACTTCATACTTCATATCTTGAGAGACGTTCTTGAGATAATGGTCTTCTCATCGTTAATAGAGTTTCTTCACTTGGAGACTTTTGAGGGATACTCCAACTTTGTTGACCACGACTTCATCGTTATTTCTTCAATCGTTAATTGGGATTTTGAGATACAACGATCCGCCTCCTTTTCGGACTTGGATCTATTTATCCTCATACCTTGTTAGGGTCTTTTCGGATAGACTTCTCCATGATCTTTATGGGAGTTGATTGCTTTTCTTCGTGAGTCTTGATCCTTCATATTGATTTTGGGAATAATGCTTTTCACATCACCTTGGATCTTTAGCAATAAAATGGAATCCTCATGCCTTGTTAGGGCCTTTTCGGACTCGCCAATCTTCGCGCCCCGCTTCATAAGTTATGCCTTGGCTATGAACTCTTATCATTACCGAGCAACTTTTAAACGATCTTGGGCTAGAAGCTAAGTTATTCAATAAAATCGTACGACCTTACTTATTGCAGATAAATTATTAGCAAGTGATGGGAGAATAGGCAGATAATCACACCAAGTGTGCTTGTGCAAGAATACCGACTTATAATTGACTCTATCATTTCTCGTTCTCCACAACTTAAAATCTCAAGTAATGAGACTCGTGGATGCTTAGCCTAATAAACCAATTAAGGTCTACATGGTTAAGGATACTTACTAGAATAAACTTGGATAAGTCTATTCGGGTTGAGTCAAAATAATCGCAACGGGCCTAATATGTCAAAGACTTCTAAACTTGCTACACCACTTTATTAATATTTTTGACTTTATTATGGGATATATACATATGAAAGCGACGATAATAATTTAAAAATTACGACTATAATGGCCAAAGTTAATTAAAATTTTGAAAAATGCTGAAAAAGATGATTTTCCGGTTAAATGAAGGCATTTTAATGGAAAAGTCCACTTAAAGCTTCGATAGAAGTCCCCCTACACTTAATATAAACATTGTCCTCAATGTTTAAGCATGTGGGAAAAGTCTCCCCTACACTTATGACATTGTGCACGTTGGTTAAATCAAGCTAAGGAAGAGACGATTAAAGTGATCATTTTCAAATGTGAGTATGAAGAAAATTGAATCACGATAGTTGAGAGATAGAACCGGATTTCGGATAACACGGGAGCACGGTTCTTCAAAGGTTCCAAAAGTGCATTCATCCCTGTAATCACATCACCACACAAACACAAACAACCTATATAGGCCCCCCTACACTTAGGAGGTAAAACAGAAAAGGATAGATACTCGGGCTGCCTCCCGAGGAGCGCTTGTATTTTATAACCGAGTCACGAGCCTGACTCGACCCAAAATTAGTTCATGGGAAACGTGGTGAGGGATGGAATCATCTCATGAGAGATGTCCTCACCAAAGTACAACTTCACTCGTTGGCCATTCACCTTAAAATTGGGTCCATTAGGTTGAGCGAGCTCGAGAGTACCATATGGAAAAATTTGGGCAATGGTGAATGGGCCGGACCAACGAGATTTCAGCTTGCCCGAAAAGATTTTCAACCGAGAGTTGAAGAGTAAAACTTTGTCTCCAACTTGGAACTCTCGGTTTTTAATCTTAGAGTCATGAATGAGCTTAGTCTTTTCCTTATAGATCAAAGAATTTTCATAAGCCTCATTCCGGAGTTCATTGAGCTCATTGAGTTGGATTTTGCGTAGGTTGCCGGTTTTGTTGATATCGAAATTAGCCCACTTCAAGGCCCAGTAAGCCTTGTGCTCCAACTCAATGGGGAGGTGGCATGCTTTCCCGTACACGAGACGATATGGTGTACAACCAATCAGAGTCTTGTATGCGGTACGAAAAGCCCACAGAGCATCATCAAGTTTATCGGCCCATGAGGCACGATGCTCTCCCACGGTTCGTTCAAGAATTCGCTTTAATCCTCGGTTAGAGATTTCAGCCTGGCCATTAGTTTGTGGGTGGTATGCGGTGGAAAGACGATGATTTACACCATACTTAGCCATGACTCTTGCAAATTGATCATTGCAAACAGCGATTTCAAAAAGTTACAAACCACCCTTACGTCATTAGTGGGTAAAGCTTTGGCTTCAACCCATTTAGAAACGTAGTCAACGGCTACAAGGATGTATTTGTTTCCTTTTGATGAAGGGAATGTCCCCATAAAGTCGATGCCCCATACATCAAAGATTTCACATTCTTGTATGAAATTTTAAGGCATCTCATCTTTATGTGTGATCTTGCCTTGTTTTGGCAAGCATCACAATGTTTAACCATTTCGTGAGCGTCACGGTAAATGGTGGGCCAATAAAATCCCGAGTCAAACACTTTTTTGGCGGTGTAGTTGGGACCAAAGTGACCACTGGTGGGTCCTTTGTGGCAAGCTTCGAGAATGTCTAAAGCTGCCGGTCCATCAACACATCGGCGAATAATCAAATCAGCACATTGTTTGAAGAGATACGGGTCATCCCAAAAGTAAGTCTTAATGTCTTTAAAGAACTTCTTTTTTTGCTGGGATGTTAACCCGTCAATGAGAATTCCACCCGCCAAGTAGTTTGCAATGTCCGCAAACCACGGGGTCTCATCTTGTTTCGAGTTGATAGACATTAAGGTCTCCAGGGAAAAAGAGTCATTTATCTCTTTGTTCGGATGATCCCTTTGATAAGGATCCTCAAGTCTACTGAGATGATCCGCGGCTAGGTTTTCAGCTCCCTTTCTTATCACGAATTTCGATTTTAAATTCTTGAAGTAGCAAAACCCAGCGAAGAAGTCTTGGCTTGGAATCTTGTTTAGTTAACAAGTACTTCAAAACGGAATGGTCCGTGTACACGATAGTAGTGGAAAGGACAAGATAGGGGCGGAACTTTTCAAAAGCATAGACAACAGCTAAAAGCTCTTTTTGGTTGTCGTGTATTGAAATTGAGCCCCTGTCATTGTCTTGCTAGCGTAATGGATCGGTTGGAAGTGTTTATTCACTCTTTGGCCCAAAACCGCTCCAATAGCAAAGTCGCTAGCATCGCACATCAACTCGAAAGGCAGCTCCCAATTAGGGGTAACCAAGACTGGTGCCTTAGTTAACTTATCCTTAAGAAGGTTGAAGGCTTCAATACACTCTTTGGAAAAGATAAAAGGAGTATCTTTTTCCAAGAGGTCGGTCATCGGGCGAGCGATTTTAGAAAAATCTTTGATGAATCGACGGTAGAAGCCCGCATGACCGAGGAAACTTCTCACACCCTTCACGGTTGAAGGTGGAGGCAATTTAGCAATAACATCGACTTTAGCACGGTCCACTTCAAGACCGGCTTTGGAGATTTTGTGTCCTAGCACGATGCTCTCTTTTACCATGAAATGGCATTTTTCCCAATTAAGAACAAGGCGAGTGTCTTCACACCGCTTAAGCATACGTTCTAAATTGGCAAGGCAAGCAGAGAATGAATCACCATAAACCAAGAAATCATCCATGAAGACTTCCATAGTTTCTTCAACCATGTCTTGGAAGATAGCCATCATACACCTTTAGAACGTCCCAGGAGCATTGCATAAACCGAAAGGCATGCGTTTGTAAGTAAATGTTCCGCAGGGACAAGTGAATGTGGTTTTCTCTTGGTCTTTGGGATCAATGGGAATTTGAAAATACCTGGAGAAACCGTCTAAGAAGCAATAGTAATCATTACCCGCTAGACGCTCGAGTATTTGATCCATGAAAGGAAGAGGAAAGTGATCTTTTCTCGTGGCATCATTGAGTTTGCGATAGTCGATACAAACTCTCCACCCAGTAACGAGACGAGTAGGAATCAACTCCTTGTGTTCATTGGGAACAACGGTTATTCCGCCCTTCTTGGGCACACAATGGACGGGACTTACCCATGGCAAATCCGAAATAAGGTAAATCATTCCGGCATCTAGACGTTTGATAACCTCTTGTTTGATGACGTCGTGAATTCGAGGATTGACCCTTCTTTGGCTCTGGATTGCGGGTTTAAAGTCATCTTCCATGAGAATTTTGTGAGTACAAAAGTTTGGATCAATTCCGCGAATATCGGAAATTTTCCAAGCAATTGCCTTCTTATGACCTTTAAGCACGACAATAAGGCGAGATTTTTCGTCGTCGTTCAAGTCCTTAGCGATGATGACGGGCGAGTCTTCAAGGAACACGTACTCGAGATGGGACGGCAACTCCTTAAGCTCTAAATCTGGAGGATTTTCGATGGGAGGCGTATTCAAATTCGGTTCATCGATAGCAATAGCCTTGGGAGATGGTGGAGAAATATGGTCCTCTTTGAGAAGTTTCTCAATGAGACGAATGTCTTCATCCCAATCGGTGGGAGAATCGTCATATTCTACGTTCACATCTCCCATGGTTGCTTCAAAATCTTTCCAAAGGAAATCACTTTCTCCAAATAGAGTTAGTGATGAATCAATAGAGGCAACGGTCTCAACATTGGGAGGAGAGGTAGGAATACTTTTGCAAGCATCATTAAAGTGTTCTTCACAAGCCTCATCAAGAACGTCGATACAATTAACACTCTCGTAGGAATAAGGCTGTTTAGAAATCTTACCCATGTTGAAGACGATTTTATCGTCACCAACTCTCATGATAAGCTCACCCGCTTCTACATCGATGAGAGTGCGACCGGTCCTCAAGAATGGACGTCCAACGATTAATGGAACACGAGGATCCATCTCGTAGTCGACTATGACGAAATCAGCAGGAAAAGTGAATTTGTCGACTCCTACAAAAACGTCTTCGGCTATCCCCATTGGATAAGCAACCGTACGGTTAGCTAATTCCAAAGTCATTTTACTGGGGACTAGCTCAGGGAGAGATAATTGCTTCCAAACACTTAAAGGCATTAAGTCAATACTGGCACCTAGATCGGCTAGGGCCATGCAATTCTCTACTCCCTGGAAGTTGCAAGGGATTAAGAAGCGACCCGGATCACCAAGTTTGGTTGGCAATTTCCTTAAGAGCACTGCAGAGCAATTCTCGTTAAGTTGGGTATTAGCAATATCAAGAAGCTTCTCATTGTCACTAAGAAGATCTTTGAACATTTTCGCGTATTTAGGCATGTGAGCGAGAGCCTCAGCGAAGGAGATGTTGAAATTCAATTGTTTAAACATTTTGAGAAAGTTCGAAACTTGAATATCATCCTTGCTTTTGAGCTTCTCTTTCCTCAACCTTGAGGGATAAGGTATATCGGAAGAAGAGGAAGGCTTTGAAACAGTAGGATCACTCACATCCTTGGTTGGAGGAGGGGTAGAAGTAAGAGGTGGAGGAATTGGGGAAGTAGAAAGTTGAGGAATATGAGTAGGCGACTCGTTTTCCTTAGTCACAATCACCGGTGGAGGTATAGGAAGCTCGGGTTCCTTGGTACCTTTGCCACTGCGAGTGGTGATTGCTTTCATCTCCCCTCTTGGATTAGCAACGGTGTTACTCGGAAGAGTACCCGAAGAAGAGGGTTGATTACCTTGGAAGAAACCAACCATCATGTCCCTTAGGTCATTCGTTTGACTACTCAAAGAGTTTCGCATATCGGCTCTAAGATCGTTCCCTTGTTTCACCATGTCGCCCTTCAAGTTAATAATCTGGGTCTGCAGATTCTTCACCAACACATCATTTGTCCGCATGTACGTTTCGACCTCGTGGTTGAAAACGGTGGGTTGAGTAGGAGGAGGTGCTTGATAAGCAGGTGGTTGGTAAGGAGCGGGCTGGTAAACTTGAGTAGGATTTTGAGGTGGATATGGTTGTCTTTGAGGTGGTTGGTAAGGTGCTCGAGGTTGGTTTTGGTTGGTTTGGTTAAGGTTTTGTTATTGGTTTTGATTAGGGGGAGGAAAACCGGGTGGTGAGGACCCCCGCATATTTCACATGGTTGGCTTACAGCATTGACTTGAGCATTTTGAGCGTTGATGCTTTTGGTGTTGCTAGCGGTTTGGGCAGCAAGCGATTCAAGAAGCGACGTAATTTTGTCAAGTCTCTTGTCGTTGTCACTAGTACTAGCACTAGCGGCATTGGTCCGAACACTCTTCGTTTGCACTCGAGACTTATTCTCAATAATATCCCAAGCGGCATTAGAACTCTTAACCAAAATATTACCCCCGAGGAACTATTTAGTGAATCTTGGTCATTCATGCTTAAACCATTATAAAAAGTATTAATTTGGTGCACTTTAGTAAAACCATGTTGTGGGCACTTTCTTAAAAGGTCTTTAAATAGGTCCCAAGATTCACTAAAACTCTCATCGTACTTTTGTTCAAAATTAATAATTTCATTCCACAAAGCGGTAGTACGAGAGGGTGGGAAAAAGTAGTTTATGAATTTGGTCTCTAAGTCCGTCCACGTAAGAATGCTTTGTGGTGGTTCCTTTGCAAGCCAATGCCGGGCTTGTCCCTCTAAGGAGAAAGGAAAAAGTTGTAAACGGATTACCTCTTGTGGAACACCATTGAATTTGACCGTATTTGTGAGTTGAAGAAACCTTTTGATGTGGTCATGAGGATCATCAATGGTACGCCCCAAGAATGGTTGAGCAGAGACCATCTGAATAAAGCCGGATTTGAGCTCAAAGTTGTTGGCTGCAATCGCGGGTATGACAATTAGATCGTTGTTGCCCTCTACATGTGCTTGCAAAAGTTCGATCATAGGGCGATTGTCCGGTAGAGGTTCATTGTTGTTATTATTCATGTTGTTTTGAGGTGGATTGTTATTGTTGTTGTGTACACCGGCCATGTCTAAGTTATCGAGAGTCTCGGGCTCTTGATAAGACGTTGATCGAGTGCGCATACACCTGCAAAAGAACTAACAAAGCAAGAAATATTTTTGGTTTTTTATGTTTTTTTAATTTTCTTTTGTATTTTTGAAAATTTTATATTTTTTTAGGGTTTTTGAAATTTTTTATGAAAAAGTAACGTTCACGGAGAACGGATCCCAAAATCCAATTTCTCACAAAAAACTGTTAATCTTTACGAGAAGAGCCGGTAGCGGCGCCATTTGATACAAGTGTTTTGCTTTGGGTTCAATTTAAAGTTCTCGGTATCTTCTCGAATCAATCACGGTTCAAAGTGGAATAGTTGTTCTTGGTTACTAAAAAGGGGTTTGGTTTTCTATTCTACTAAAAAGGTAAATGCGTGAAGTAAATAAAGATAAACTAAAAGCAATTAATAAGAATAAAACTTGAATTAAAATAAAGCAGTTAAACAATAAATAAAAACAGTAGAATAACCTTACTGAAAAATTGCTTGATTCGGAATATAACACAAAAGCTTCATTCGGAATAACCTTGATGCGGAACAAATTGACAAAAACTGCTCATTCGGAAGAATGCTGATCCGGAATAACTGAACTCATACGGAATAATACTGATCCGGAATAATTACTTTGATTCGGAATATCTAACAAAAATGCTTTGTTCGGAATAAAGTGCACTGACTCGGAATAATCAACTAAAGAGCTTCATTCGGAATATTTAGTAAAAACCTTCATTCGGAACTTTGACCTTCATTCGGAAGATTTTATAACAAGCCTTCATTCGGAACATTTGTTTATCCGGAATACTTGCTTGATCCGGAATATCTTTGATTCGGAATAAAATTGATTCGGAATATTTCAACTCATCCGGAATATTGATTATTCCGGATGAAAGGACTGATTCGGAATATTTGAAAACAAACTGATTCGGAATAATTAAGAAAAACGTTGGTTCAGAATGTTTTAACGAAGATCCTTCATCCGGAATATTGGTGTTCATTCGGAATCTGGGTGATGATGAAGAACAGCGAAGAACAAGGAAATAAAATGACACGATTTTTAGCCAAAATCCACCAAGTTTTTAACCAAAACTTAAACTAATTTAACCACGAATCATCTACTAATGGTAAACATCAAATCAAAACAATAAAAACACAAAACCCGCTTACTTTTGAAGATCAAAATCAACCAAATAAGAACTTGAGACTTTAAATCAAAAAGATGAAGATGAACAAGATGAAGTGAATGATTGTATTGATTGATTAAGGTAGAGTAAACAAAAGGAAAGATTAAAAACTTACAAGATTAAAGATTCAACAAAATAAAAAATCACCAACACCTTAATGGTGTTGGCTTCCTACGAAAACAAAGAAAAAGAAAAAGACTGGAATGAAAAACTAGCTCAAAATATGTGAAGGGATCTCTTTATATAGGCCTTGTCTTTGGTTGGTGAGTGGGCTTTCTCCGTTCATTTTGTCTTCTCGTCTTTTCAGAAAAGTTGACGTTTTCGATTTCGATTCGGGATTTGTCGACGAATAAATTCAACTCATCTTTAAATTTCTTCGTTTAATAGACTTGAGTTCTTTGACATATGTAAATCTTCCGTCTTTGGTCCTTTTCTTCGATAAATCTTCAAATAGGCCCATTGACTTCAAATTTTTTGCATCTCTTGGACAATAGACTTCGTCTTGAGTCTTTTTCTTTGATAAAACCCGTGCAATCCCATGTTTTCTTCAATATTTATCCGGTTGACTCTGAAAACACAACAAACACACAAACCACGCATAATTCCAAACAAATGACATTAAATACGCGTTTTTGTCTTGTTTTAGCAAGAAATAAGTGGTAAAAGGATGGGTGTTTTCACACCTATAAGCTCTCTACACTCCTCGGGTCTTCTTTTCATAAATGTGCCACCGGCGGCTGCATTAATCGTATCACGATCACGAAAAGTCAAACCGTTGTAGAAAGTATCAATTAAGGTCATAGGGAGTATGTTGTGGTTTAGACAACGATCGATCCAAACATTATATCTTTCCCAAGCGTCAAAGAGAGATTCATCGGGATCTAGCATGAAACCGCTGATTTGATTACGAAGGCTCATGACCATGGATGGTGGAAAGTAGAGCGACAAAAAGCGTTGAGTCATGTCATCCCAAGTATGAATGGAATTCTTCGGGAGACGATCAAACCATTTCTCGGCGTGGTGTGATAAAGTATGCGGGAAGAGTTGTAGGCGAAGAACATCCATTGTGGCACCGGGCAACTTCATGCTTTGAGTGACAGTAATGAATTTGTCGAGGTGTTTGTTGGCATCATCATCAGGCAATCCACTGAATGGGTTAGTTTGCTTTTGCTGAATCATGTGGTGCTTCAACGAAAAATCCGGAGCCGTGATTTGCATCGGCGCAATCGGTCCTCCTCGTCCAAACATGGTAGGTTGACAAAGCTCCTCCATTGTCCGAAGATCGGGCTGTGGAAGAACATTGTTGTTGTTATTGTTGAGGTGCGGTGGATTATTGTTGTTGTTCACACCTGCCATACCTAAATCTTCTCGAGTCTCGGGCTCTTGATAAGTAGAAGATCTAGTACGCATACACCTACAAAGGCAAAAGAAAACAATACCAAACACAAACAGAATACATATACACTATAAAGATAAAAATAAAATCTTTTTGGATTTTTGAAAATTTTAATTTTTTATGATTTTTTGGAAATTTTTAATTTTTATGGGTTTTTTTTTTGAAATTTTTTTTAAGCAAGAAAATAACGTTCACAAGTGAACGGATCCCAAAAAGCAACGCGTCTCTCACAGAAAACCGTTAATCTTTACGAAAAGAGCCGGCAGCGGCGCCATTTGATACATAAGATTTTGTATGTAAAAAGTTATCGTCACAGTCTAATCGAATTGATCACTGGTTAACTATGCGACTCAGCTGTCTTTGGTGAAACAAATGTTTGGTCGTTGTAGTAAAATTAAAAGGTGCAAAAACTTTAAAGTAAAAGCAAGTAATTTAAATCTAAGACTAATTAAAGAGTAAATGGTGCAATATTTAAAACTTTAAAAGTAATTAATTAAATGACTTAAAAATAAAGCGTGACGAAAAGTAAATTTGACAAGTTAATTAAAATAAAAGCGTTAACAATTAAACTAAATTTTAATAGAAGAACACTTGAAACAAAACATTAAAACTAAAAAAAACAAACCTAATCGGAATACCTAATCGGAATCCAATCGGAATGTACACTTACCTTCCAATCGGAATATGGTCAGAATAACTCACCTGTCGGAATATATAAAAACACCTTGATCGGAATGTAATCGGAATACACACGGTATGACAAATCGGAATGAGATCGGAATCACTGATCGAAATGCTGATAGGAATCCCAATCGGAATACCAATTACAACCTCTTGTCGAAATGTGAGGAACCAACTCCTAATCGTAATGTCACAAGAGTTCTTCAGTCGGAATATCCAAAAAGGAATCCCAATCTGAATAACCAAACCCTTTTCCGACCAAGCAAATGGAGCGCTGGTCGGAAAGTAAATCCCTTTTCCGATTGGATTGATCGGAATACAGTAAATAAAAACGTAATAAGCTATTAATCAAATAAGCACTAGACTAAAAACCTAAGCAAACACGTATAAGCAAAAGCTAATAAGCTAAAATTTAAAGACTTTTGAAAACACTAAATGAAAGAGTTAAACGAAAACAACTTTTATATAAAAGTAACTTTTATAAAAACTTAAGAAACTTTAAGATAATCACAAATAAGCTATAAAAATCAATAATCCAAGACAATCAAAAACATAAAAACATAACACTTAATCAAATAAGCAAAACAATAAGCATATAAACATAAAGATTAAGTAAAACAAGAAATGAAGAATGAGATATTAAAGATAAGAACTTGATTAAAAGAAAAGATTCAATAACAAAAAGGAAACTTACTTGAAATTAAAGGTATTTAAGGTGCAAGACAATTAAGTAAATGACATGTATTTAAATGTGCAAAAATTAAAGTGGTGGAAGAACTAGTGTCACTCTAGCCAACAAAAACAAATGGAATGAAATGAATCCATAGGAGATTAGGGAGGTGCTCAGAGGAAGCTTCCTCCCCTCTTTCTTCTTTCTTTAATTGCATCATTAAGTCCTTACTCTTCTTAGTTCTTCAACTTTAATGAATTTGTCTCGGGATTTCTTTAAACTCGTCTTGAAATTTCTTCATAAATAAGACTTGAGTTCTTCGGCTTTTAGTAAACTTCTGTCTTTTGACTTTTTCTTCGATAAATCTTCAGAATTGGTCTTGGACTTCCGTTCTTTTTGCACTCTTGATTTCTTGACTTCGTCTTTTGTTTTTTTCTTCGATAAAAGCCCGTGAATGCCCGTGTTTTCTCCCCTTTTCACATTTTCGTCCTAAATCACAAGAAAACACAAACCACGCATAATTCCGACATTTACGACATAAAATACACGTTTTGGCTTGGTTATTATTGTAGTTAAGTGGTAAAAAGGATGGGTGTTTACACACCTATCAGGAAGAAAGCCAATCCTACTTTGTTTGTTAAAGGTGGCATGCTTAGTGAAAGCCCAAATGAGTCTATACCCATAAAAGTGACCAACCCCACTACTGGAAAGACTGTTGACCTTGGATTAAACGTTGATAGAAAACCTAGTATTAAATATGCAGAAATGTATAGAAAACCTAGGTCACCAAAAAGTCAAGTTAGTGATAATGGAACAGGGTTCTTTTCTTCTAGACCCAAGGTTATGTCTAGAAAAGTTTGTTATAGTTGTGGGAGTTTTTCACATTTGTCTTATAAGTGTGTCAATGTTTCAAAAGTCAACGTTGATAGAAAGTCAACCATGGTCAAACCCAGACCCTTTGCCCAACAAAGTCCATAAGTTATTAGACCAGCTCCATTCTTTACTAAAGGGTCTAATACTTATGGACAAAGGCCTTGTGAAAATACCAATACATGGTCTAACAAACAATGGGTTCCTGTAGCAAAAACTAGTTTTGGTGATGACAAGTACAATTTCAGCGTTGTCAAGAACAATTTTAACGTTGACAGGAATGTTTGCAACGATGTTAGACCAAGTAATAACAAATACTTGCAACCAAAGGGAAAGGGGTCTAAAGCTTCTTCTAGCTTAACTTGGAGACCCAAACAAGACCAAAACCCTAATTCAGATGGGATTTCTATGACCTGTAACAGATTTCATTATATTTCAAAGGTCATAACTAAACCAATTGGGGTTAAATGGGTGTTCAACCCAAAAAGGGATGAACAAGGGGTTTTTATAAGGACTAAGTCTGTTCTTGTTGAACAACCAAATGAATCCAAGTCTGCTCAGGCTTTGGTTCTCAAAGAAAACTAATTTGTTTTCTTTATGTGCAGGACATTCAAAAGCAGGTAAATGATTATGGCTATTGGGATAGTGGATGCTCTAGGCACATGACGGGGAAGGAAGATTATTTGACAAACTTTACCCCCATTAAAGATGGTGACAGAGTATACTTTGGAGGAGGATATGGAACTATCACTGGCAAAGGCACTCTTATCACCAACAATTTGTGTTCTGAAAACATATTTCTGGTAAAAGAACTTGATTATAATCTGTTTAGTGTATCACAAGTTTGTGATAACAAAAATAAGGTTCTTTTCACTGATACTGAACGCTTGGTGTTAAGCAAAGATTTTAAAATACCTGATGAGAAGTTCATTGGTTATAGATAACCTAGGCATAAGGACATTTATAATGTGAATCTTAATGGATTAGGATGAATAATAATTTATCATGCCTATATGCTAAGGCTTCAGTTGATGAAAGTAATCTTTGGCACAGAAGGTTAGGGCAAATAAATTTTAAGAACATAAACAGACTTGTGAGACATGGTTTAGTTGATGGTTTGCCTGAAAACGCTTTCCACAATGATCATTCTTGTGTTGCATGCCTTAAAGGCAAACAGCACAAAGTCTCCTTTAAGTCTAAACTTGGGCACTCTAGTTCTAAACCACTTCACTTGCTGCATATGGACTTGTTTGGTCCAACTAATATAGAAAGTTTAAATGGTAAATCTTTTTGTTTTGTCATAACTGATGATTTTTCTAGATTTACTTGGACTTTCTTTTTGGCTTTGAAAAGTGAAACTGCCACTACTTTGATTAACTTTATTACCCAAATAGAGAAAAAGACTTGGAATGAGGTTAAAATTCTTAGAAGTGATAATGGTGGTGAGTTTAGAAATAGGTTGTTAGATGACTTTTGTGTCAATAAAGGGATTACTAGACAGTTTAGTGTAGCTAGAACCCCACAACAAAATGGGGTGGCTGAAAGGAAGAATAGAACACTCATAGAAGCAACTAGGACAATGTTGGCTGATGCTCACTTTCCCATTTCATTTTGGGCTGAGGCTATGAATACAACCTGCTATGTTCAGAATAGGGTATTGATCAACAAAATCCATAATAAGACACCTTATGAGCTATTTTGGAGTAGGAAACCTAATATTGGTTTTCTTAAACCCTTTGGATGTCATGTAGTTGTTCTTGATACTAGTGATGCCTTAGGTAAGTTTAGTGCTAAAGGTGATGAAGGCTACTTTATGGGCTATTCAGTGCAAAGTAGAGCATATAGGGTTTAAATTAAGAAAGAAAAACGTATACTTGAAAAGGTACATGTTAGGATTTTAGAAAGTAAACCTAGTGACCCTGAGAGTGGACCAAATTGGTTCTGACTTGGGACCTTTATCTAGAACCTTGAATTATATGCCTGTTACTAATCCAGACATTGTGAAAGTGAATTCAAATGTTGTGGAAGAACCAGTTGTTGAAATTTTAGGTATACAGGTTGACAAGGAAGTAGAATCACAAGCAGTCAAATCAGCTCCCATACTTGAGTATGTCACCATTCCTATATGGACAAATGGGTTTTCTGCTGCTGCTGCTGTTGGAAAGGAAAAAGATGGTCCACAAGAAATACCAGTTGATGAAAACATGCATGAATCTTCAAGCGCTGACAAAGGAAAATCTGGCGTTGACAGGCCAAATTCAAGCGTTGATGGCTCAAACATTGTCAAACCCAGTTCTGGTGTTGACAACTCTTTTGACCATTTATTCTCTTCCAGTGTTTTTGAACAATGTGAACCTTCCACTATACATGATGAGGTTCATTCAAGTGATGATGGAGGAGAATTTGAATATGATATTGGCAAGTTGGAGACTGAAATTGAAGACAATACATTTATTGAAGGAGGAATACTTACATCTACTATCAAAAATCATCCTTCTTCTCTAATAATTGGTGATGTGATGTCTCCTATTCAAACAAGAAGATCTCATCAGAATCAAGGAGGTTTTATTGCCAATATCCACAAGAAGGTTGATACCCCTCTTGTTCAGGCATGTTTGTTTGCTTGTTTTCTGTCACAACAGGAACCCAAGAAGATATTTGATGCTCTCAAAGAACCAAGTTAGGTGGAAGCAATGCAGGATGAGCTTCACCAATTTGTTATTCAAGATGTTTTGGAGTTAGTAGATTGTCCCAGATATGTCAGACCTATAGGGACAAAATGGGTTCTTAGAAACAAAAAGGATGAGAGAGGAATTGTGGTCAGAAACAAGGCACGTTTAGTTGCTCAAGGCTATACACAAGAGGAAGGGATAGACTATGAAGAGGTTTTTGCACCTGTTGCAAGGATTGAAGCAATAAGGTTTTTCCTAGCCTATTCTTCTTGCATGGGTTTCATAGTTTATCAAATGGATGTGAAGAGTGCTTTTCTTTATGGCACAATTGTAGAGGAGGTTTATGTTATGCAGCCTCTTGGTTTTGAAGATTCAGAACATCCAGACAAGGTGTATAGAGTGAAGAAAGCAATGTATGGACTTCATCAAGTCCAAAGAGCATGGTATGGCACATTGTCCACCTATCTGGTGGAAAATGGATTCAAGAAGGGCACCATAGATCAAACTTTGTTTACCAAGAAGACTGGTAAGGACTTTTTACTTGTTCAGGTCTATGTGGATGATATCATCTTTGGCTCTGATGAGACTGCTTTTATACATAGTCTCATCGTCCAAAAAGGGCTTTAAATACATTAAATATCATGAAAATGGCCAAATATATGCTTGTGTTTGTTACTTGTGTATTTTAGGCACGGATATTGAGAAAATGACAAAATATCACAAGAATCATGCAAAAACGAACACGGGAAACAAAGCCGCACAATGAACCAAGCCCTAATGAAGAATTTTCCAAGACAAACCCTTGAATATTTGAAGATTATGCAAGAAGGGTCCTCCAATATTAAAGAACTGACACTTTAAACCCTTGTATCTTCATAATTACAAGATTGGTCCCTAAAGTTTATCAATATTACAAAAAGGGCCCTCCACTTCGAAGAATTTGCAATTTTAGTCCCTCAACAAAACTAAATTGTCAATATTAGTTCTTCTCAAAGTCAAACATACCATGAAGGACTTCAAGTTACAAGAAATTACAAGTTTGGTCCTTTAAAAATATCAAATTACCAAAAGGACCCTTGACTTTGAAGAAATGGCAAAAATGGTCCCTCATAAATCATGATTTGTCAAAATCAGTCCTCCAAGAAGTCAACAAGACAAGTCAAATGAAGAAAATGCCAAAACAGCCCTTCAAGAATCAACAAATGGTAAGAAATACCCCTGGAAATACTTTGGAAAAGTATTTGGGGCAAAAGTGTGAAGTTGGAAACTTTGCTAACAAATAAAAATGAGTTTTGGCAAGTTTATTTGCAAATGAAAGGAGTTATAAAGACAAGGGACCAAAATGGGCAGACATCAAATCTTACCTAGACCAACCAGAACACGCCACCTGTCCCACTAACTTCATCCCACCAATCACAGTCCTCCCTTCCTCCACCTCACCATTCCACTCACCATTATTTAACTAATCTAACTAATTAGTTAATTCTGGCGCCTAACAACTTGTTTAAACACAAAAACTGATTAAACTTGCAACTATTTACCTCAAGAACAAGAATTGGGCATTTGATATTTACTAAGAATTAATCCTTAATCTTTTCCAGATTAATGATTAATGGTCTTCTTAACATAACCCAACCTTAATATTGGCCACCTCACCACTCACATGTCCACGTGGGACCTCCCCTCCTACATCTTTGAACAAGACGCCAAAACAGTGACAGCCATCCAACCATCCACATTTCAGCTTACATCATAAGGTTATTTTACACCATTGGATGCAATTCCACCTTGCCAGCTACAACAAAACGCCAGGATGAAGTCACATGATTCTCAAAAGTTCAAACTTCACAAGGGGCAGTTTTGGACTTCTACATCATTAGGGTTACGTTTTTTATTCAGCATTTAGGTTTCATGTAGCCTATATAAGGCATTAGCATCACTACATTTGATTTTTGCTCTTGAATTTTCCTAGTTCATAATTCTGTAAATCATATATTCAAGTAATGAAATGTGTTTGAATTTGGTGAAGAAAAATCAAGTGCCAACCTTATTATCTGTTTGTTAATGTTACATGTTTAATAATCTTGAATCCTAAAACCTATTTTCAAAGGAGTGTGCAAAATTTTGCATATTTTCCTTAAATCTTGATATTTTGCTAAGTCTTGTTCAAACCTTGGAATTTTTGGGCTATAAGTTGATCATAGCACCCTGATATTGTGATATCAAGGTGTTGTGAGGCTTATAACTTGGGGATAATCAAGTGTGGGGAACTAAGGTTGCATTAATCAAGTTTACCTTACTTTCTGATTTTGATAATTTGTGCTTCTAACTTTGTTCCATCTTAGCAGTTTTATATTGGAAGCTTGTGCTTGTGCTTGTTCTTGCTAACACATAAACTCAAACATACGTGGGTGTAGATGTATATCCATGAGGTTTAAACCCTTAATCCCAAAATCTGATAAAAATTTGGATATTTGTGATATTTGAGTTCTACTTGTGTATGTGTTGTTCTTGGGCTCCAAATCTTGTTGAATCTGTTCATGTTTGATGTTTTGATGTTTATGAATGCATGTGCTAACCTAAATCATACTTTTGATTTGAAAATCTTGATTTGAAATTATAAAAGGGTGTTTGGGTTAACCTGTTTTGAATCATAGTTTGTTATTGTGTTATTGGAAGTGATTTGTTTGAGTTGACATCTGTTATTTACTTGGTTGTATGCTAGTTTCTGCAAGTTATTGGCTTTTAAACCTTGAATTAAACATTGTGCTATATCTCACTTGATTTGACTGATTTTGACCAAAGATTTTGGAAATACCTAGAGTATATGCATGCTTAGGGCTAAAAGGTGTTAAATCATAGTTAATATAACCTGGTTTGAAGATTTGAGTGTTTGAATTTGGCTTGTTGGTCAAGTATTTCAGCAAAGTGTTCATAACTACCTGCTAGTGTTCATCAATAACTATTTGGTTCTTGAATCTTGATCTAGACCTTGAACCATTGCATGAAACCTGTTTAAACTTGTTCATTTAAGTTTATTATAGGTTGTGTATGCTTTTGGTGCAATTTGGTTGGCTGAATCTTGCTAAAATAGCCTATTGAGTTCATAACTGCTTATGTTCATGTCTGTGAGATGTCTGATGATTGATTGAATTAACTGCACTCTTTGGCTGATTGTGGTTGTGATTTCTTTGTTGTTTCTGACTCCTTGTGATTCACTGATCACAAGGGTGCCTTGTTTGTAACTTGAATCCAAAAAAAGTCATATAAGACAAAAAGTCAATTAAGTCAAGCTGTGGAAAAAGTTTCCACTGCCCAGACACCAAAACTAGCCCCAACTAGTGTAATTTTTCATTCAGCTTATTAATAAGCCATATTGGCTTATCCAGACTTGCAACAACTTACTTTTTGTGATTAATCTTCCTCATTTGACCCATTTGTTTGAACTGGAGCTTATCAGACCTTGGCTTTGACTTTTTGCTAGAAAACTCATAAAGTTGACTTTTAATTAAGTGCTTATCTGCTTATTCCAGCTTGATGAGTGTGCTTATTGAAAAACTTTTTGTTGATTAAGCTTAGTTAAGTCATTTAAAAGCTTTTGAAAGTTGAATCAGCTCTTGGGGTGGCCAAGAACTCGAAAACGACTATTTTGTCGTTTTGTGAAGATAGCTTATTGCTTATTCAGGCTTATTCCTTGTGCTTATTTCAATTTCTTTTTACAGACCTCTTAAGTAACTCAAAAGAATCTTGTGTGTCTAATTTGAGCTTATGGCATCAGCTTATAGCTTAATGGGTCAAAAAGGCCATTAAAAATAAGCTGCTTTGAAATAAGCTAGCTTATACACATTTTCAGCTTTTGGGCCTTCAGAGTTTTGTCTTTAAAATCAAATTTTGAGTCAGACTGGAAGTTTTGGGCTTATTTGGTTGACTTTTTCTTATTGGGCCCAAATTAATCCCATTAAGGGACTGTTTTGTCTTTATCCCATTTCTAGGCCCAATAGGGGTATTTTGTAATTTCAACTTCATTTCTGTGTTTATTAGGTTAAAATAAGCTAGTTTGCAACTTTTTAGAATTTTTTATAAATTTTGGATTTTTAATATTATATTATTATTATTTTATTATTAAAAACTAAAATTTAGATTTTTCAAGTTTTTTTATTTTTCTTAGGTTAAATACATTAAGTTAGGAATTTTACAATTTTTATAATATTTTTATTGTCATTAGATTATTTTTTACAATTATTTTAAGTTTAAATAGTTTTTAATTGTTTTTAAATAGTTTTTATTAATTTTAAAATTTTCAAAAATAGTTTTAAATTTAGTTAAGTCATTTTAGAGGTTTACAATTTAAAAAATCTCATTTTGGGCTTTTTGTTAATTAAATTGATTTTTTGGGCTTTAATTAGCATTGAAAAATTATTATTTAATTAAATAAAAGGTTTGAGTGATTTTTTTAATTTTTTAAACTCTAATTACATTATTTATGATTTATTGCAATTTTCTAGGAATTTTTAGGGTAAAATTTTAATTTTGTCAATTTTGACGGTTTTACGTGTACGACATTTCGTCTTAGTTTAATCCATAATCGTAACCGTCATTCTCTTCTAATATTTTCTTATTTTCTTTCTTCATAAATATAATCACAAAGGTAATCATCTCTTAACACACACCAAGCCTCCTTGAGAACGATCCCCACTTTGGGTCATAACTTGTGGTTTTCCTAAATCACTTGTGTACATACCCTAATTACTTTTGTTTTCCTAAAACAAAGTGTAAAAACTCAACTATCATTTTGGCGCCGCTGTCGGGGAGGCATGTTTTGTTTTGATTTGGCAATTGTTGTTTTGTATATAGCCATAATATCTATTTGTATTAGTAGCACTCTACTAATACGTATCATCGGTTTTTGTTTTTTGTGTGAATATTATTAATATATTGTATACGTAGAACAATAAATTCACAAGTACTCCAAAAGTGTGAAAACACAACCTTGACTTGGGAGGTCATTACCCAATCATTGTATTCGAATCTCAAACAAGAAAGAAAAGGCAAAAATAGATAAATACTTTCGTGAAGCTCGATTTTGAAAAATACAAACTATATGGTGGGTATAAGGCGGGTATTATAAAATATACCCTAAGGAAAAAGGCTCTTAAGTGCTTCGCGCCGCCTCGTTTCCTTGCTTGCTTGTGAGTATTTTGAGATTGAAAGCTAATCGAGGGTTTTGCCGCCCAAAGTATTATTAAGTATCATATATACTTTCTTGTTATCATTTGATTAAACCCTCTTGAACGTTTTGGTGTTCCACCAACGTTCTAAAGTCATCGAAGGCATTCACTTCACGTGATCGTTTTCATTCCTTGAGGCTTTTTTAATCAAGAGATTTGATTAAGGAGGAGATTTGTAGATTTTGGTCTACTTAATACAATCACAAAAATCCAAAAAAAAGTAAAAACAATCAAAAACCACAAAAAATTGGAAAAATACAAAACACCAAAAAGAATCTTCTTTGCTCATCCCCTCGTTGTACGTGACGTTTATGCAAACCCGCAACCAAGCAAGACGTGCACGTAAACGTAGAAACCGAAAGGAGTCAACACCTACTCCTAATCTTTCTAGTGAGTAATCTCCTATTGACGAACCTATCGTAAGAGAAGAACCAACCATGGTGAATCGAACTATGATGGAGTTACTTCAAGCACCCACCGAGGGTTATGGAGAGGCTATTGTTATTCCCGCTATCCTTGCGGATAATTTTAAAGTGAAAACGGGTTTGTTGTTGATGATCCAAAACAACAAATTCTGTGGTGATGAAATGGACAACCCGCACAACCATATCCGCCAATTCAATCGTCTTACCACCACTTGCAAATTTAAGGATGTTGCTAATGACTCGATTAAGATGATGCTTTTTCCGTATTCCTTAGCGGGGCCCGATAAAATTTGGTTAGAGAAAGAGCCACCCAATTCTATATTGACATGGAAGGATCTCGTTTCTAAGTTTGTGAACCAATTTTTCCCGCCCTCTAAGAATACGCATTTGAAAAACGAGATTTCAAAATTTTCACAAGAATTTAATGAGATTTTTTCAACGGCTTGGAATAGGTTTAAGGAAATGTTACATGGGTGTCCTCATCACGGTTTTTCCGACTTGCATCAAATTGACACGTTTTACAATGGACTTAATGATCATGAAAGGGATTATCTAAATGCCGCCACGGGTGGTAATTTTTTGTGTAAAACGGTTGAGGAAGATTTGGTGATAATTGAGAATAGATCTAAGGTGTATAGTCCTCGTAGCACGTCGAGTGTTCGTAAGGCTTCGTCTTCGGCTTCACCTTCTTTGTCTAATACCATCGATGCTTGCCAAATTGAGGCGAACTTGGGAAACAAAATCTTTGATAAGCTTAAAGGACTTTTGATTGAATTCAAAGTTGGAGAACAAAGTGCTCCCGCTACGGCTAAAGTGGTTGAGGTTTCATGTATGTATTGCGGTGGAGGTCATGATTTCTCCGAGTGCATTACCAATGGTGGTAACACTTCGAGTGCCTACGCGGCCACGGGAACTTACAACCAAAACGGTCAAGTTACCCGCTCCAATCAATTGACTCCACCGGGTTTTGCTCCTAATCAAAATGCTAACAACAACTATCGAAACAATCAAGTTGGTTTCAAAAACAATTACAAAGGAACTATGGGAATCAAGGGGCCAATAATCAAGTTTCAAACAAAAATCAAAACAATGATTTTCAAAACAACAACAAGGGTTTGATAACTTTGAAAGATCTTCCAAATGAATTTGTTGAATACGCTAATGGAAACGATGCTAGGTTTGACAACATTCAAAGAGAAATAATTAGCCTAAGATCCGAGTTTAAGAACGACTTGAAGAAGGTGTTGAAAAACAAGTTAGCAAATGAGCTTAAAATCCATACAAACAAAATGGAAGGAAATGTAACTAGGTTACAACAAAACCAACTAAAAATGGAACAAGGGCAACATGAAATTAAGCAAGAGATGATTAAGGCCGAGAAGAGGCAATCCATGTTTGAGGACAAAATTTCATCTATGTTTGAGGCTATTATGTGCAAACCGTCTTCGAGTAGTCTTCCTAGAAACACCATATCAAACCCTAAGGGAGAGATGAAAGTGATTACCACACGTAGTGGTAAGGCGCTCAAGGAACCGACTCCTCAACCAATTGCTACTACGGAGGATGCAATTGATATAACCCGAGGTGGTGGTTGAAAAGGAGCATGTCCAAATCCCACGAAGTACCGCTCATGCCACACCTACGGTTGACCCATTACCAACATTGGAACCCGAGATTCCAAAGGCTATGCCTATGCCTCAACCCACACCACCTTTTCCCTATCCATCGAGACTTAGAAAGGAGAAACGTCAAGAGCGCGATAATTACCAATTTGAGCTTTTTATGAAAATGTTTCGTGACGTTCATTTTAATGTGAGTTTCGTCGATGCTTTGGTCATGATGCCTCGATTTGCCGCTAACTTCAATAGTATGTTAAACAACAAGGAGAAATTGCAACAATTGTCTAGTTGTTTATCGGTTTATCTTAACCGCATACCTCAAAAAGTCGGTGATCCTGGTAAATTCTTGATCCCTTGTGCAATCCAAGATATGGAAGAATGCTATGCCTTGGCCGATTTGGTGCTAGTATTAACTTGATGCCACTTGCAATCTTCAAGTCGCTCAATCTTCCTAATCTTACTCCTTCACTAATCGAGTTGGCCGACCATTCCACGATTCCCGCATATGGATTGGCGGAAGACGTTTTTGTGAAAGTGGGAAAGTTCTATTATCCGGTAGACTTTATCGTTGTCGATATTCCCACGGATCCTCAAGTTCCTCTCATTTTAGGTCGTTCGTTTTTAGATACGTCTATGGCTTTAATCGATGTGCATGCTAGAAAGATCACCTTATGTTTTAACGACGAGGAACTTGTTATAAACGCAACTCAAAATTCTTAAATTTCTCTTGTTTATTCCGTTGCAACCATAAACCTTGTTGATATGATTGACGTTGTTTGCGAGGAATTTTCACAAGAAGTTCTAGGTTTTGGTTATGATGAAAATAGTGGCAATCCCACTATGTTAGATCCCATTCTTGATAAATCGACACCAAACTTCACTCCATTTGAAGGTGGTGGTTTTACGTTGGAAGAATTCGATGTTCCACGTACTTGTGACGAAGACCTCGACAATGATGAGGACTTCTCTATTATCAAGGACTTTCTTAACGATTTCCCATTACCTCCACCCGAGGAGGTTATGAGTATCGAGCCCAAATCTTCAATTGTGGAACCACCTATCCTCGAGTTGAAAGATTTACCTCCTCATCTCGAATATGTCTTTATGGAGGAGGACGACAAGTTGCCGGTTATTATTTCGAAAGAACTTTCAAATGATGAAAAAACCGCACTTTTCGATGTTCTAAAGGATCACAAAGGGGCAATTGCGTGGAAGTTATCTGACATTAAGGGGATTGATCCAAAATTTTGTACCCACAAAATCTTAATGGAGGAGGATTACAAGCCCGCAATCCATTGTCAAAGGAGGGTGAACCCCAAAATTCACGACGTCATCAAAAAGGAAGTCCTAAAACTCCTTGACGCGGGAATGATTTATCCTATTTCCGATAGCCCTTGGGCGAGTCCTATTCATTCTGTCCCTAAGAAGGGAGGAATGACCGTTGTGCCAAACGATGCCAACGAGTTAATTCCCACTAGACTCGTGACCGGATGGAGAGTGTGCAGTGACTATCATAAGTTGAATGATGCAACTCGAAAAGACCATTTTCCCTTGCCCTTCATGGACCAAATGTTGGACCGTCTTGCGGGAAACGATTTCTATTGCTTTTTAGATGGTTTTTCCGGTTACATCCAAATCCCCATCGATCCTCGTGATCAAGAAAAAACTACGTTTACGTGTCCATATGGAACGTTTACCTATCGTAGAATGCCATTCGGACTTTGCAATGCACCTGGAACCTTTCAAAGGTGCATGATGGCTTTTTTTCATGATATGATCGAGAAGACGATGGAAGTCTTCATGGATGACTTTTCCGTGTTTGGTAGTTCGTTCACTTCGTGTTTTTCGAATCTTGAGAGAATGTTAAAACGTTGTGAGGAAACCAACCTTGTGCTTAATTGGGAAAAATGTCATTTTATGGTTAAAAGTGGAATCGTCTCAGGGCACAAGGTTTCGAAAGCGGGGATTGAGGTAGATCAAGCTAAAGTAGACGTCATCGCCAAATTAACTCATCACAAAACCGTTAAGGGAGTTAGGAGTTTCCTAGGCCACACGGGCTTTTATCATCGATTCATCAAGGATTTTTCAAAGATCTCTCGACCTATTACACATCTCCTTGAAAAAGAGGCACGTTTTGTCTTTGACGAAGATTGTGTACGAGCCTTTGAAATCCTTAAGAGGAAACTTACCGAAGCTCCCATTCTTGTTGCTCCCAATTGGAACATCCCCTTTGAGCTCATGTGCGATGCTAGTGACTACGCTATTGGGGCCGTATTGGGGCAACGTCATGAAAAGCACTTCTTTCCTATTCACTATGATAGCAAGACGATGACCGAGGCTCAACTAAAATACACTACAACGGAAAAGGAGTTCCTTGCCGTGGTGTATGCATTTGAGAAATTTCGACCTTATCTCGTCTTGACTAAATGCATAGTGTATACGGATCATTCGGCTATGAAGTATCTTATGGCTAAACAAGATGCAAAGCCGAGATTACTGCGTTGGATTCTCCTCCTTTAAGAATTTGATCACAAAATTGTTGACAAAAAAGGAGCCGAGAATCTAGCGGTCGATCATCTTTCTCGTTTGGAAGGTCCTCACCAAAGTGTTTACGAGCCCAAGGAAATCACCGAAATATTTCCGCTCGAGACACTTGGTGTAGTGAATTCTAAGCTTGATTCTTCCAACCCATGGTTTGCGGACATCACAAATTACCATGCGGGCAACTTCATCATCAAGGGTATGACGACACAAGAAAAACGAAAATTCTTTCGTGACGTCAAGTTCTATTTTTTGAACGACCCTTACTTGTTTCGAACTTGTGCGGATCAAATTATTCGACGTTGTGTATTTGGTACCGAAGCTTCTAACATCCTTAGAGCTTGTCACGAGGGACCCACGGGTGGTCACCACGGTGCTAATCTCACGGCTAAGAAGGTTTTTGATGCCGGTTTCTTTTGGCCTACTATTTGGCGAGATGCACATGAGCTTGTGAAGTCGTGTGACTCATACCAACGACAAGGAAAAGCCTCACAAAAAGATGAAATGCCACAAAATATCATCCAAGTCTGTGAGATCTTTGACGTTTGGGGCATCGACTTTATGGGGCCTTTCCCATCATCTCGTGGTAATAAGTACATCCTTGTCGCCGTTAACTACCTATCTAAGTGGGTGGAAGCTAATTCTTTGCCCACCAATGATGCTCGTGTGGTAGTCAAGTTTTTGAAAAGATTGTTTTCTCGGTTTGGAACCCCTCGTGCGATCATAAGCGATCGTGGAACCCATTTTTGTAACGACCAATTCGAAAGGGTCCTAAGGAAATATGGGGTTACACATCGGCTTTCTACGGCTTATCACACACAAACGGGTGGGCTGTTGATCCCAAACTTAGATCGATTAGCTTTGTGTATACGAGATTAGATCAAGTACTACACGTAGAGAAACCTTTGCTTATGAATAAAGTAACAAAGTGTTATGCGGAATTAACACTTGATCTAAAACACAATGATGTTAAACAAACTTTCACTTGTATTAGAATAATCGTGTTGATTACAATGAAAGGTTTAACTTGTGAATACTATGAAAACTGATATATGACTTTAACCTAAAAGACCTTCTTTTATAGAACAAGAAGTCTTGTACAATAAGCTATGAATCAACTATTCTAGGTAAAGATAATAATAGAAAATACAATGTCGTGCTTATCTTCACCATACATAAATAAAGAAACAAATAAACAAAAGATATTCTATCAGTGTCAATCTTCAAGGCTGTCAGCGTTGATTTCTATCAGCGTCCAAAATCAATCTATCAGCGTTGACTTTCTTCTTATCAGCGTTTGGTGATCTGACCCATATTTTATTCCCAACAATCCTCCCCTAAACTTGATATCCATACCAATGATCAAGTTTCTGAATAAAAACTAAAGGCTTAGGAGGAATCTTTCAATAACTTCTTATGTTGGTGATAAACATATCTGATCAAGTCCTTGGCCACATCACTCGTATAATCAATCTCCAAGGGTGTCTCTAGCATCTTCTCCAATACTTCTTTGGACAAGAAATAGTCAGCATCCACAAGCAAATATTCTGAAAACTTTGTAGAGCTCATATGAAATACACCACAAGTAGAATATAGCCTCCAATGAAGATTACTGAGATCATCTTCAAGATCCTTCCAAATGGCAGGATCTGCTTCTTTTGGACCACACAAAGTCATAAATGTGTTCCAAAGTCTTATTCCATTAGCTGAAGTAGGTGCTTCAGCTGTATACTTGGCCTCTATTAACCTCCATAGATGCACCAAGTCTTCCCTGTCTATGCTTGCAAATATAGAAATAACTGAAGTGAAAGTATGTACCTCCTTTCCAAATCGTCCAACCTTCCAAAATCCACACTCATCTTCATCAAAACTGATAATTGGATTTCTGTCATCTAGAGGTATCACATTTACCAAATCTGAAGCTTCCAAGGGAGAAAGCTTGAGATGCTTCCTTATAACACCTTCAGTTGGAAAATACACATCCATGTCTTTAGGAAATTGAAAAGGATCTCCTTTCTTCACTGGTCTTTGAGCAATCCTTATTTCCTTTTGAATTTGCATCTCCTCTGCAAGCTCTTGTTTTCTTTCTTCTGAAAGAAACTGGTAGACATTCTGTTCTTGCACCTTCCTCCAAATAGGATGTGCCCTATACTCTAACTCCTCAAAAGACAAGGCCAGCAACTTCTTTGATGTCCAATTAGGCTGATGACATCTAAGCAACTTATAGTACAACTGCCTTCTATCTCTTTTGAGCCAGGTCTTGACCTCTTGTGCATTAAATCTCATAATCACCTTTATGTCTTCTTGCACCCTAAGAAGAACTTCCAACCCCCAAATTTGATCTGATAAACTCATACCTGGGTTGTCCATCACCTGGTCTTCCCAAGCATGGTACATTCTGGTGATTTCTGGTAGGTCCCAATCAACCTGATTCTTCAACTCACTCAACCTTTCCTTTGCTAGCTCATCTCCATATTCAAGCCTTTCTGGATCTTCAATAATTTGAATGCTTGAATCTGAGCTATCACCTTCTTTATCATCACCACTTTCCTCCTCACTCTCAGAAACAACAAATGGTGATCTTCTACTTCTCCTCAAATCTCTTTCCACAAGTTGTGCAGCCAACTGTTCATCAAATGCTATTTGTGCTGCATCTTTCTTTGGAACATCTTCTTCAATCAAAATACCTTTACCTTTGTCTTTTGGATCAATAATTGGTAAAGTAGAAGAAGAAACCTGTGTGGACACATCTCTGATAATTGTTGATGGCTGGAATACATCAACACTACCTGCAACTTTGTCAGCGTCCAAGTTGCTCCTATCAGTGCCACGATTACCTTTATCAGCGTTGGATGTGTCAGTGTCCAAACCTGTATCAGCGCCCAATGTTTCTTTGAAAGATCCTTCCAAGTTCTTTGGTGTCATCTTGGATATATCAACAACTGGATGCTTCTTCAAGTTGGTGAGAGCTTCAGCAATCTGCAAAGATTCACTAAATTGTGAACTCTTTTCTGAACTCTTTTCACTAGCTGTGTGAATCAACTCATCCTCCTCATCCTCTTTTTCCTCCCCTTTGGAAGATTCCTCCATTAGACTCCTGCTACTTGGATTCTCCAAAACAGTTACTCTCTCCCTCAAAGCTTGGAGTTCTCTTCCCTGGTTGTTGACAGTTTGTACAAGACTGACATTTTGCTTTTGCAAGCTAATGACAGCCGCCGTCAATTCAATTATGGTCATAGGTTCCAATCTGCCCTCAGCTAGAATGGGGATTTGACCTCCCAAAATAGAATCATGGGGCATGGATGAGGTCTTAATGATGTTAGGACTGTCTTGACCAGCTGCTAAGCCTGCGTCAATAGCCCCAGCCTCACCCATTTCACCAGCCACACTTGTGGAGGTGGTTCTCTCTGCTACAAGGCTAGGATCACTAGAGGAGAACACTCCAGTAACCCTTTGGCGTTTAGTCAACCTAGATGGTAATGGGGTAGAAGATGAAGTAGATTGTGTGGGTGTGGGTTGATTAAGGGGTGTTTGGGATTGTTCAAGAAGTGTATCAGTGTTGGGATTGGCTGTGTCAGCGCCCACACTTTGAGTGTCAGCGCTGGGTTGGTCAATGGCCATGTGTTCTGGTGAAGGTGATGGTTCATGAATAGGCTCAAGTTGGGGTTCAGGGCCTGGTTGTGGTTGAGCAGCCTGAATTACTTCAAGCATGGGTTGGGTAAGAGGTATGGGATCGTTTGTGGAGCTCATTTTAGCAAAAATGGTTTTCTGTTGTTTAGGGATCTCATAAAAAGTGTCATGATCCCTAGAACAATATCCCTGTAAACCAAAGACCATTTGCAAAAATCTAGGGTAAGCCAAAGTCATTTTACTTCCCTTGTTTTTACACATCCCTTCAAAAATCATTTTTGAAAAATTATACTTAAGCCCACGTGTTATACAAACCAAAGCACTTGCAATTGACCTGTTTATTTCATTAAAAGAAGTACATTTTGGACTTAAGCATTGTAAAAGAACATGTATCAAATATTTCCAGTCAGAGGGAAATTCCTGCTTATGATATTTATTTAAAGTGACATCAGCAGGAATAGGATAACCCAATTCCCTAAGACCCTGTTCTATTGTTGCTATGGCAAGAGTAGTCACACCATCAGCGTCATCAAAACGCAAAGCTTGGCGAACCAAAGCTTCAGTGACCACCCATGTTCTTCCATGAACAGTAGATGTTAATGTGGTCACTCCATTAGTTGTTGTGGAACTAACATTGTTCCAAAACTGTCTAATGTGTGCGACAGGGACTAATGGTGTATGAGAAAGTGCATACCTCAATGAAGATGCATTTAAAAATGCCACCATCTGTGAATACTGAGGAAATAAAGCATCATCAGCAGTCAAGTAAGCGATCATATTGTGTTGGCTCTTGAACTCCAATGTTAAATTCTTTGAGTTGAATTTGGGTGCCATGATTTAAAGGTGTTTAGGTTATATGATATGGGAAAAATCTAGGAGGAAAAGAGTTAGACAAGAAAATATGAATACCCAGAATAAAAAGATTAGCCAAATTTATAGGAGAGATGCATGATTTTGATTGGTCAAAAATGAGGCGGTTATATTCAAAGAGCAATCATGAAAATCTTGAATCAAATATAACTTATCTCATGCATTAATTAAAAGTAACTTCTCCCCAAAATTACGGCCAAAGATTAGTCAAAAAATAACAACTGGGTAGGGCCCACTAGGTGTCAACGGTCAAAAATAGCCCATCAGCGCCCAACGGCTATATTTCCTTGTCAGCGTTTGCCTAAAGCCTTGTCAGCGTCACGATTGAACGTAACAGCGTTTGGAGAAAAACTTGTCAGCGTCTAAAAAGTAAAAATAAAAATATTTAAAAAGAAAAAGACCTTAACAAAGTAATTTATCCTAAGGGAAATATCTTACAAGTTGATAATAATTACTGGGCGGCAAGCACTGTCCATTTATACACACTTGCATAAACAAGATAGACACAAATGTCCTCTAGAGTCCCTTGCTAACCAAAATACTTACCAACAAAGTTATTTCATAAAATTCTTTGTAACTCCCAGGTAAACCCATATCCAAAGTATTCCCAAGTCTCCCATCAGACCATAACCAATTCTAAGTCAAAAATGTCTTGGCAGCATGCAAAGTTGATATACTATGCATGCTACAGTGCCTCATGGTTTAGTAAAACTAACCCATACTCACCTGTGGACACAATCTAGAATTGTGATGAGAGTATTCTAAGAATACCCAAGAGTCCTAAAGGTTCCTTAAACCTCCCCTCAAACTATGATACATGAGTTCTCAACAATATATATGAACATTAAAAATTTATGTCACGATAGGAATATAAATATTCCAACCATCATCCATAAACAAAACATGTCCAAATAGCTCTTCAAAGATCCATAAGCAACTCTGTATCCAATGGCATAAAGCTACCATTACCTGTACATTTAGATGAAAACCACAAAACTAACATTTGTTGCTGACAGCGTCCCAACAACACCTAACAGCGTTGAAGGAACTTTTGTCAGCGTTAGACCATAATATCTCTAACAACGGCAAAATAACACTTGACAGTGTTACATATACCTTTGTCAGTGTTAGAAAAATAATGTGGAAAATCTAAATCATCACAAAGACCAATAACAATGCATTATCCTGTACATACTTTTACAAAAATATTCCAAAGCACATATCAAGTGAGATTAACCATTCCAATATTTGTTACCAAATATTGAAATCTTCCAGCATCAAAAGGTTTAGTTAATAAATCAGCTACATTATCTTCAGTATCTACCCTATCTGGTTGTATTAAACCTTTCTCAAAGCAATCTCTTATAAAATGATGTCTAATTTCTATGTGTTTGGTTTTAGAATGATGTACAGGATTTTTAATAATGCATAAAGTACTGTTATTGTCTACAAAAATCTTGGTATGCATAAAATTATACCCATAATCCAACAGCTGGTTCTGAATCCATAAGACTTGTCCACAACAAGCAGCTGCAGCAACATATTCTGCTTCAGTTGTAGAGTTGGCCACCACTGTTTGTTTCTTGCATTGCCAAGATATTAATCTGCTCCCAAGAAATTGGCATCCACCAGTTGTGGATTTCCTATCAAACTTGTCACCACCATAATCACTGTCTGAATATGCAATAAGGTCCAAGGGAGAATCTTTTGGGTACCATAATCCAAGATCTGGATAACATCTTAGGTACCTAAAAATCCTCTTCACAGCAAAAAGGTGACATTCTTTGGGAGTCACTTGATGGCGTGCACATGCACACACAGCAAACATGATGTCAGGTCTTGAGGCTGTAAGATACATCAATGATCCAATCATTGATCTATAGTGCCTAACATCCACATCCTTTCCAGCTCCAAGTTTTCCCCAAGGGTATTGCTTATCCATAGGAGTGGAAGCCTCCTTCTCATGTGGAGAAAAACCATATTTCTTCAAGATTTCAGCTACATACTTGTCCTGGGAGATGAAGATACCATCTTCTTTCTGCTGAACTTGTAAACCTAGAAAGAAGTTCATCTCACCCATTGCACTCATCTTGAATTTATCTGTCATGAGCTTGGAAAATTCCTCACTCATTTTTGGATCAGTAGATCCAAAAATGATGTCATCAACATAGACCTGCACAAGTAACACATGTTTTCCTTTCTTCTTTGTAAACAGTGTCTGGTCTATGGTGCCCCTCTTGAAACCATTTTCCACCAAGTAGGTGGACAATGTACCATACCATGCTCTTGGGGCTTGATGAAGGCCATACATTGCCTTTTTTACTCTATAAACCTTGTCTGGATTCTCAGGATCTTCAAAACCAGGAGGCTGCATTACATAAACCTCCTCAACAATTGTGCCATAGAGGAAAGCACTCTTCACATCCATTTGATAAACAGTAAAATTCATGCAAGAAGCATAAGCTAAGAAAATTCTGATAGCTTCAATTCTTGCAACTGGAGCAAAGACTTCTTCATAATCAATTCCTTCCTCTTGTGTATAACCCTGAGCTACCAAACGTGCCTTGTTTCTGACCACAATGCCTCTTTCATCTTTCTTGTTCCTTAGAACCCATCTTGTCCCAATTGGTCTCACATATCTAGGACAATCAACCAGCTCCCAAACATCCTGTATAGCAAATTGGTGAAGCTCATCCTGCATTGCTTCCACCCAACTTGGTTCCTTGAGAGCATCAAAAATTTTCTTGGGTTCTTCCTGTGACAGAAAACAGGCAAACAAACATGCTTGTACAAGAGGGGTATCAACCTTCTTGTGTATATTGGCAATAAATCCACCAAGACCTTGATGGGATCTTCTTGTCTGAACTGGAGCCATAACATCACCAATGATTTGAGATGTGGGGTGATCTTTAGCTGTTGAAGTGAGAACTCCTCCTTCAAAAAGTCTGGTGTCCTCAATTTCACGCTCCATGTTGCCAATATCTTCTTCAGATTCTTCTTGATCAACAGAGATCTCTTCATGAACATTGGAAGGTCCACCTTGTTCAAAATGAGAAGAGAAAAGCTGTGTAAAAGTGTCTCCAAAGACTGAACCTTGCTTGTCAGCGTTCGGGCTAACAACGTTTGAACTGTTGTTGTCAGCGTTGGAGCCATCAGCGTCTGAAGTGATCGTGTCAGCGCTGGATTTCCCTTTGTCAGCGCTTGAAGAATCATGCATGTTTGTAGTTGGTGGTATCTGAACACCACCATTATCTTTCCTTGCAGCAGTAGCAGCAGCATAATACTCATCTGTCCATATAGGAAGTGTAACAAATTCTTGTGTGGGAGATGATATAACTGCTGGTGGTCCATCCTTCTTAGCAACCTGTATACCTGAAACATTACCAATTCTCTTTTCCAAAACACTTGAAGTTACCTTCACAATGTCTGGATCAGTAACAGGCATATAATTTAAAGCTCTAGACAGAGGTTCTAAGTCAAACAACCAATTTGGACCACTCTCAGGATCACTAGGTTTACTTTCTAAAAACCTAACATGTACCTTTTCAAGTATACGTTTTTCCTTTTTAATGTAAACCCTATATCCTTTACTCTGCACTGAATAACCCATGAAGTAGCCTTCATCACCTTTTGAATCAAATTTACCTAGGGCCTCACTAGTTTCTAACACAACTACATGACAACCAAAAGGCTTCAGAAAACCAATATTTGGCTTCCTTCCCCAAAGTAATTCATAAGGTGTCTTATTATGTATCTTGTTGACCAATGCCCTATTTTGAACATAACAAGCTGTGTTAACAGCTTCAGCCCAAAAAGCTATAGGAAAGTGGGCATCAGCCAACATGGTTCTGGCTGCTTCAATAAGGGTCCTATTCTTCCTTTCAGCAACTCCATTTTGCTGAGGAGTTCTAGCTATGCTGAACTGCCTAGTAATCCCTTTCTTGGCACAAAAATCATCTAATAACTGATTTCTAAACTCACCCCCATTGTCACTTCTAATAATTTTGACCTCATTACCATTCTTCTTTTCAATCTGGGTAATGAAATTAATCAGACTAAGGGCAGTTTCACTTTTCTTAGCTAAAAAGAAAGTCCATGTGAACCTGGAGTAATCATCAGTAATGACAAAACAATATGATTTACCCTTCAAACTCTCTATATTAGTAGGACCAAAGAGGTCCATATGCAATAAGTGAAGGGGTTTAGAACTAGAGTGCACCTGTTTAGACCTGAATGAGACCTTGTGCTGCTTGCCCTTAAGGCATGCAACACAAGAGTGGTCATTGTGGAAAGCCTTTTCAGGCAAACCATCAACTAAACCAAGCCTCACAAGCCTATTAATATTCTTAAAGTTTATGTGCCCTAGTCTCCTGTGCCAAAGATTACTTTCATCTACTGAGGCCTTAGCATACAGACATGACATTTTATTATTTACCTTAATTCCATTAAGATTCACATTATATATGTCTTTATGCCTTGGTGTTCTAAAATCTATGTATTTATCCTCTGGAAGCTTATAATCTTTGCTTAACACCAAGCACTCAGTATCTGTGAAAAGAACCTTATTTTTGTTATCACACACTTGTGATACACTAAACAAGTTATAATCTAGGTCTTTCACCAAGAAGACATTATCAAACCTAAGATTGTTGGTGACAAGGGCTCCTTTTCCTGTGATTGTGCCGTATCCACCCCCAAAGTATACCTTATCACCATCTTGAATAGGAGAGAAATTGGTCAGATAGTCTTCCTTTCCAGTCATGTGCCTTGAGCATCCACTATCCCAGTATCCATAGTCATTGATCTTCTTTTGAATGCCCTGCACATAAAGAAAACACATTAGTTTTCTTTGGGAACCCAAGCCTTAGAAGACTTGGATTCATTTGGTTGTTCAACAAGAACAGACTTGGTTCTCATAACAACCCCATTTTCATCCCTGTTTGAATGAAATTCCCAGTTAACCCCAATTGGTGTTGACAATGCCTTAGAAATATAATGAAACCTGTTGCATGTCATAGAAATACCAGTATTATTAGGGTTCTGGTCTTGTTTTGGTCTCCATGTTAAGCTAGTAGAAGCTTTAGACCTATTTCCTTGTGGCTGCAAATACCTAGGTTTAGCAGTGTTTCTATCAGCGCTGAAAGTTCCCTTGTCAGCGCCCCGATTGCTCTTATCAGTGTTGAACCTAGGGTTTGCTACAGGAACCCATTGCCTATTTGACCAAGTATTTGACTTTTGAAAAGGTCTTAGGCCTTGTGTGTTAGACCCTCTAGAAAAGAATGGGGCTGGTCTAACAACTTGTGAACTTTTGTTCACAAAGGTATTGGGTCTGACAGTGTTTGACCTATGTTGACTTTTGTCAGCGCTGAAATGGTTCCTGTCAGCGTTGACATTGGAAGCATTGACACATTTGTAGGCCAAATGTGAGAAGCTACCACATGTGTAACAAGCTTTTCTAGACATAGTCTTAGGTCTAGAAGCAAAGAAGCCTGTTCCATGGTTACTAACTTGGCTTTTTGGTGACCTAGAATTTCTATACATCTCTGCATATTTAACACTAGGTTTTCTAACAGATTGTGGGCCAAGGTCAACAGGTTTGCCAGTGGTAGGGTGTGTGATCTTAATAGGTTTAGGATCATAGGACTCCACAATTGGTATCATGTTTGGTGTGGGCTCATTTGGACTTTCACACAACAACCCTCCCTTAACAAACAAGGTGTGGTTAGCTTTCTTCCACTCTTCTAGGTCAGTCAGCTTTTGCTGATATTCCTCAACTGGGGAAGTCACTCTAGGTGGAGGAATAAACTCCTCCTCTTGGAATTCTGGCAAGCCAGTCCAAGATAAGTCCTTTGATTGGACACCATAGAAATTCCCAGCTGGTGGTGGAACAACATTATAGTTATTTATCCCAATCCCACTCATATCCTTAGAGTCTCTTTGTTTACTAACACACTCTCCTAGGGATTGTGTGGCCTTATCAAATCTCTGGATTTTAAGACTCACATTATCTTTGTTTTTGTTAGCCTCCTCTAACTGAGCTATCAAATCAAGATTAACCCTATTTACTATATCTTGAACATCCTTACTCTGATGTAACTCATGTTTTAAGATATTTATTTGATCCTTTAAATCAAACTCCATTTTCTTGTACTCAGTTACAGTCTTTTCTGTTTGGGTAAGAGCAATTTGATAGTTAGATAATTTGCACCTTAGAGTACTTGCTTCATCTAATAACTTAACTATCTCTTGTTTTGATTTTTCAGTATTTAAACGACAACCCTTAGAACAGAAAGCATCATCATATACCTCATTATCTGATGAAGAGGAGGAGTGTGCCATGAGAGCATATTCAGCATGCTCTTCTTTAACTTCAGCAACCAAAGCTCTGTCCTCTTCCTCATTCTTAGCCATCCAGCTCCAATCCCATTCCCCAACGCCATCAATTTGTTGAACAGCAACCATGGCCTTGGGATCTGGGTTCTTAATCATTTGGCTAGAAGGCTTCCCAGCATCAGATCTCCTTGGAGATCTACATTCCCTCATAAAGTGCCCCATCCTATGACAGTTGTAGCACTCCACCTTGGACTTGTCAAATCCAGCAACATCCTTAGCATTAAAGGTCATCTTCTTCTTGAACCTTTTGTTGAACCTGTTTGCTCTTAAACTTACAAGAGCCATAGTCCACTTTATATCCATCTCTTCCAATTGTTCATCACTTATCTGCTCAAGATCTTCATAAGTGATCCTTGAATCACTAGGCAAAGAAGCAATGAAGGCACACACAGTATCAAGATCAAAACCAGCAGGTTTAATTCTATCAGCGCCATGATTGTGTGTGTCAGCGCTTGAGTACAAAGCGTTGACAGGATATGATCCAGCGCTGACAGATTGACATCCAGCACTGACACCTTGAGATCCAGAGGCTGAATGTCCATAAAAGTTCATGGAATCAAATTGGCCTTCACTTTGTGAAAAGAAGGCCATGTTGCTGCTTGAAGATTTGTTATCACTCTCCAATTGCCATTCATTCTCCAACAGCCTTAACTTGTTGAAGATGTCATCAAACCTGGAAGTCTTGTGGGTGTTATTGACAAGAATAGATCTTGTCTCAATCTTCCATACATCACCAAGGCTTTTGAGAAAAGTAGCATTCAATTCAGGGTCATCAATCTGTTTTCCCATGAAGGAAAGTTGACTTGTGATGTCAAGAAGTCTACTTCTCACACTGCTGAGATTCTCATTAGGTTGAGCTTTAAAGACAGCATACTCATGCAAGAGTTGCTTCTTCTTTTCTTCTTTTGTGTCAGCATTGCCACCATGTGCTACTTCAAGAGCTTCCCAAAGCTCTTTTGCAGAATCAAAACGTTTGTACTTATGCTGATTCTCATGACCTAGGGCATGTTTCAAGATGTTCAAAATTTTCATGTCCACCCTCTTCTTGGCTATGTCTTCAACAGCTACTGCTCTCCCATCATCAGGCTTTTCCACTTTATCAGCTTCTGGACAATTAGGAATAGCTGACCTTGCCTCAATAGCAGCAGTAATCTTTGCTGCTTTATCGAATGTGTTCCCATATTCGATAATTTCCCAAAGAGTGTAGTCATGAATAGCTATGTATTGCTCAAAATTGGACTTCCAAAGTTCAAAGTTCCTGGCATCAAACATGGGAATTTTGATACTAGGATTTGAGAAGTTGTTTTGTAGCAAAGCAGGAGGTTGATTTGTGCCAGACATGGTGTTTTTAGGGTTTTGAGATTTTAGGGTTGTTAGGGTTTGGTGTTTTAGGGTTCTGCGTTACTTAAAGATCAAAAGTTTCTCAACAAGCTCTGATACCACTTGTTGATCCCAAACTTAGATCGATTAGCTTTGTGTATACGAGATTAGATCAAGTACTACACGTAGAGAAACCTTTGCTTATGAATAAAGTAACAAAGTGTTATGCGGAATTAACACTTGATCTAAAACACAATGATGTTAAACAAACTTTCACTTGTATTAGAATAATCGTGTTGATTACAATGAAAGGTTTAACTTGTGAATACTATGAAAACTGATATATGACTTTAACCTAAAAGACCTTCTTTTATAGAACAAGAAGTCTTGTACAATAAGCTATGAATCAACTATTCTAGGTAAAGATAATAATAGAAAATACAATGTCGTGCTTATCTTCACCATACATAAATAAAGAAACAAATAAACAAAAGATATTCTATCAGTGTCAATCTTCAAGGCTGTCAGCGTTGATTTCTATCAGCGTCCAAAATCAATCTATCAGCGTTGACTTTCTTCTTATCAGCGTTTGGTGATCTGACCCATATTTTATTCCCAACATGGGCAAGTCGAGGTTTCAAACCGAGCGTTGAAGAGGATCTTAGAGAGATCTATTGGAGAAAACCGACAATCTTGGTCAGATAAGTTGGACGATACTTTATGGGCCTTTAGGACCGCTCATAAGACACCCATCGGGTGCACTCCTTATAAGATAGTGTATGGGATGAATTTTCGCTTGCCAATTGAACTCGAACACAAAGCTTATTGGGCCCTAAAGCATTGTAATGATGATATGGAGACCGCGGGAAAACACCAGAAAATGCAATTAAATGAATTGGATGAATTAAGGGATATTGCTTATGAAAATTCATTGATTTATAAAGAAAAGAATAAAAAGTTTCATGATTCAAAAATTAAAAAACCGGGTTTTTAACATTGGGGATCAAGTTTTGCTTTTTAACTCTCGTTTGAAAATCTTTTCCGGTAAGTTGAAATCCCGTTGGTCCGGTCCATTCACCGTGACTAAAGTTTTTCCATATGGGACCATCGAGCTAGCTCAAGATGATGGCCCCAATTTCAAGGTGAATAGACATAGGTTGAAGCACTACTTTGGCGGGGAGGTTCCATCCTTGAACTACCTCGACCAAATCACCTTCCCCAATGATAATTAGTATTGAGGGGATAGAGTCGAGCTCATGACTCGGTAATCAAAAACAAGGTGCCTCGTGGTGGAGTCCCAGGCTTATCCTATGTACATATTATCGCTTTCTAATGTAGTAACGTGTGGGGATTTGTGCCCTTCCAACCTTTGTTCCGTGGTTGTTTGTGAATTGTGGATTTTAGATGATCATTATCTTCACGATTGGAGCCTCTCGTGTTCGTTTTATGGGAGCACTCGATCGTTTGCTTTGAAGACTTTCTCAATATCCATGATATATCCTTTGATGTTCTAACCTTAGATTTATAGCACACTTCATAAACGGCTTTAAATTTAACGGTTACACCCTTTCCATGCTAGATTAAACATTCGACTACTTCTTTAGTATGGGGGTGTTTGTACCCCTAGACTCGAAACATTGAGGACAATGTTTAACTTTAGTATGAGGGGGTGAATAGATACTTGCCTTGCCAAACCTTCACGCTTTCCAAAGTTTATCATTTTGATTATCGTTTTGTTGCAAATAAGGCTAAAAATGGCCAAATTTTAAATTTTGCTCATGTTTAATAAGTGTTTGAAGACACGAATGTAAATTTTCCGATGGCGAGAATAAGAGTTATTTTTGACTCGACCGTGCGTGTAGAGCACTTAGCTTCGATTACTTAACCTCACATTAGGCTAAATCTCTTAAATGAGGACGAGAAATGATAGAGTTAATTATAAGTTAATATGCTAAACGTAGAGTACTCGTATTCTTTCAAAAACTCATGTGTTCTTGTTATTTGCTTATTCTCCCTTCGCTTGTAAATATTATTTGCTTAATAAATATTGACTTAGCGGTTTAGTCTTGATTGTTGGTTTCTAGTCTTTTCTAGTAGCTTCCATGTAATTAAATTGGGAAGACATTAATGTATCGCCAGCGTCACGGTTTTGAAGTATTGGCAACCCGAATAATCGAAAGCTTCACCCAATAATAAGATTTCAACTGCTCACCTAAATCAAGCAAACAATTTGAAGCTCACAAGGCCGAAAAATCTATGCAAAAATGAAAGTGAATCAAGCCTAAATCTTTGAAGCTTTAAAGATCCAAAATTCGCCTTAGCGTGAGGATATACGTCTTTGGCCATAATAAAACCTCCGATGAGGCGGATAATAAAAGGCAAGGCAAGACCGAAGTCATAATAAAAGCTTCATGGCGAAGTTGAATAAAAGATAGAGGTAAACCTATGATAATAAGGCCCTTCTGTTAGGGGGCGTATAAAAGTCTTGGTAATAAGTCTCATGTTCAAAACCGTTATAAAACCGTGTATATCGATCCTTCTTGTTGACTTAATTTTTTGACATCGTTGTCTATTAGGAGGGGTTATTAATTCGATGGTCTTGGTTACACCGTTAGGACTCTATTTTTAGACCTAAATCTCTATTATCGCATAAGTCAAACAATGTATCCTCGTGAAACATTCAAGACAAAATAAAATATAAGAGATACGACTTAGGATAATGGGAGGATAAGTACGTGATTAGGGCATATGAGTAGTGTTAGCATTACTAACTTATAATGACAATGATCTCGTTGCACGCTTGGCATGGAATTGGGGTGAAAATCAAGGACGATGAAATTATTTCTAACAAAGCATTCACGTGTTCTTATTCTATGAACCTAAACGTCCCATTTTGCGATGAAAATCATACATTATGTCTAAAACGCATGTAACACCCCATTTCGGAAATGGAAATATCACAGTAATTATGGCGTGTCATCAAAGCATACAAGGAAAAATGTCTAAACATTACTTGACCATAAAAAGGAAAATATCGGAATCAAACATCGATAGTCCAAAAGTAAAGCTCATCACACACAAACATAGTATAATAAAGGAAAAATGACTAAACAATGTCCAAAGCATAAGTATCATAAGAAAGGAAATGCATAATGTAAAGAAGGCTAGACAGCTTCCAGTCCATATGCACGTACTCTTAGTGTCTACGAGCGTCCCTGAGTACCTGCCGTTTTGGGAACATAGAAAAGGAAAATGGCTGAGCAAATACGCTCAGTGCACGGATGTACAATAAATCATGAATAGGATAAGCATATAACATAATAACAGCGGAAGAAAACTAAGTCTCGAATAACTTGGTTAAGTCTTAATAAAACTGGTTTAATAGTTTGAAAGTCTTATGTTTATCTTATAAAAACTGTTTGTTATATTTTACCATTAGCCAATATAGGTCACGAAAATCCACCGTGCATGAATAATTGGAGGGTGACCTCATCATGTAAATTAGAGGGGCTGCCTCTAATTTAATATACTGGTTTTTGGGTAGGAGGGATCAGCTCCTTGTGAAGGATGCAAGGCACACACCACATTCACCATGAATGATGACGTATAGTCCCCAACCGGGTCATGGACCCGGCCCAAGGGTACTACCCATATCCGGCCCATCACAGATGGGTGGAATAATGTCAGTCAGGCTTATGGGCTTGGATGAACAGTAACCGCACACATGTGTGCGGCCCACGGCCCGATACGGCCGACACGGCCGACATAAGGGTTAGACAGAATAACATTCTGTCTAGGAATATCTTTACCCCAATAAGAGAGGATATTCACTACCAGAATTAGAAGATAACAATCATTCTAATTCTGGTGCTTATCTCTTCCTTGGGGCCGAAGGATCAGTGAAAGCCCACTAGGGTTTTACTGCCTATAAAAGGAACCCCCAAGGGTTCCACAAAGGTATTACAACTTATACTCTAAACTCACATAAACCTTAAACCGATTACTTACTCTCACGCCGGAGTCTAATCGTGGGAAACATTCCCACGGTAAGCTTAACGCGTGCTGTTTAGTGTGCAGGATCCCAACCAGACGATTCACTTGGTGCAGGAGCCGGAGCCCAGCCAACCCGAATTAAGCCTAATTCGGGTCTAGCAAGGATCAACCAACTTTTGCATCAACAAGTTGGCGCCATCCGTGGGACCAGTAACACTAAGCTAGAACAAAACCTCATCTCGAATCTCCAATGACGAAGGGGCATCCGCCAACTAACCCCAGGAATGTGAATCCTAGGAACCGGAAGTCCCAAGGGGAAGGGATTCTCATCCCCAACCAATCACCTAACCGCCTCGCAGGCGGGCTGGGTAACCGTAGCGGTTTTCAACCCGCGGGGGTGACGAGCACGATCTCGGTGACACCCCCGCCTACTTCAACCCTGGACAACCCTGATCCAGGGAGTGCGCCAGACCCTCCTAACAAGGAACCGCGCAGACCTTCGACGGAGGAAGAAATGGAAGCCCTACCACTCAGTGAGGAGGATCTTACTCGAGTTCTCACTCAGAACTTCGAAAGGATCGTCCCAGGGATCGCATCAAGATTGAGTCTGGGGAGGAACCTCCAAGCCAGACTCAACTTTGGTGACAGTGGACCATCCACCCCCTCCCAAAACCGGAGAAAAAGGAGGACTCGGCCTCAGGAGCAGGGAACCTTTAAGGAAAACCCTCAACCCCGGAATGTGTTTGAGCGCATAGGAGATCGCCTTATGCAAGAATTAACGCAGTCTCAAGAAGGAGAAAGGTCGGATGGCTCACCCGAGCGGCCAGATCGAGAGCTGACCAGAACCACACGCCGCCCAAGTGTGTGGGATAGAATGAACACTGGGAGAAAGGCTCCTGGTTCGTCTCAAAAAAGTGGTCCCTATTCAAAAGGCGGGGCACCACCACCGTCCCCAGATCCGTCTGGGGAGGACTCAGATGACCATCCGCCTAAGCGCCGCCGGCCTAGGCGCACGCCTCCACCACCAAACAATGAGGAGTATTATGGTGGCCCTTACTATCGGGATACGGAAGCAGAGGACCTCTCGCGTCCATGGTGTGAACCATGGGATGACCCTAGGCTCACACGGCCATGGGCGGATCCCAGGGAAGATCCGTTCACCCTCCGCATACGGAACTATTCTGAGGACACCAAACGTCGCATGCCGGCATGCATCAAGACTTATGATGGGTCCGGTGATCCTGTGGATCACCTCAAAATATTCGACACTCAGGCTAAAATTGAGCGATGTCCCATGCCTATATGGTGCCAAATGTTCAATTCGACCTTGATTGGAAACGCCCGTGACTGGTTCGAGGCGCTCCCCCCACGGAGCATTGATAGTTTCACGGAACTACGCACTGCGCTCGAGAACAATTATACTCAAAGGAAGAAGTATAATAGGGATCCGGTCTCATTGGCAACCGTTAAGCAACGGCCGGGGGAGTCCACAGAAGCCTTCACTGAGCGCTTCAATGATGAGTGCACACGCACAAGAACCATGCCAGAGCTCCTGAAAATCTCTGACTACATGCACGCCATAACAGACAGAGAACTGATCAGGCGTCTCAACGACAAGCGCCCAGAGAGATATGATGACCTCATGGAAAGGGTCAGAAATTTCATAGAGGGAGAAACAGTTTTTGCCGCGGCCTACCCATCCCGAGGAAATGGGTACCGGTCAAATGACCAGTCCCGGAGACAGTCGGGCGGTCAAGGCAACCAGAACAATAACAAGGGCTCAGACTATAAGAGCCAAAGCAAAGGCGGACGGTCGGACGACAAGTTCACCCCCCTAAAGATGTCCTACTGGGAGATCTTGTTGACTGAAGGGGCGAACTTTCCAAGGCCTCCCCAATGACCACTCCCCCGGAACGTCGGCAAGGAAGTCGCTTCTGCGAGTTCCATAATGACAAAGGACACGGCACGGAAGAGTGTATCCAGCTCAAGAAGCATATTGAGTCGCTAATCAAATCAGGCAAACTCAAGCACCTAGTTAAGGATTGGAAAGACGGAAAAGACAACAACAAGAAGTATGATAAGAAGGATCCCCAAAAGGACAAGCCTTCTACCATATACATGATCCAATCCAAACAGCGCCGCACGAGACAGAAAATTGGCCAAAAATTTTCACGCGGCAGGGAAATCTCATTCCCTCCCATTACAGCAAGCGATGTGATTGATGCGCCTCTCACTATTGAGATAAGCATTGGAACACACAATGTTCGTCGCATGTATGTGGATGGAGGGTCGTCAGCAGAGGTACTGTATGAACACTGCTTTGTGCAGTTGTGCCCAGAAATAAGAAGCCAATTAGTACCGGCCACGTCGCCGCTTACTGGCTTTAGTGGAGACACTATCTGGCCGATAGGGCAATTGCGTTTGCTTGTCACCATTGGGAATGAGGAACATTCCACTACGACGTGGATGAACTTCATGGTGATACGTTCACACTCTCCGTATAATGGAATCATAGGCAGACCAGGCATTTTGGCTATCCGGGCAGTACCCTCTACGGCACACGGAATGATCAAATTCCCCGTTGAGGGGGGAATCGTTACCATTTACAACACAGTCGTACCAACATCCGAGTGTCACACCGTGACAACACCGGCTCCACCTGTCCCACCTAAGGATGGGGCACCACCACCCAATTGGAAGGTGGCCATTCACCCTGACTATCCGGAACAGGAGGTATCCATAGGAGGGGCGCTCTCGGATAGCGGCAAAAGGGCCATGTGCTCTCTTTTAAGTGCAAACCTGGACATATTCGCATGGGAGACAAAACATATGACGGGTGTGCCCCGTGCGATAGAAGAGCATAAGCTCCAGATCCGCCAAGGGTACCAACCCATCAAGCAGAAGAAGCGCGGCCAGGCGCCCGAGCGCAGCCAAGTGATACTGGAGGAAGTACGGAAGCTAGTGGACGCAGGCATCATGCGCGAGGTATACTACCACGAGTGGTTATCTAATCCGGTCATGGTCAAGAAACATGACGGAAGTTGGCGCATGTGTGTGGATTTCACGGATCTGAACAAGGCCTGCCCACAGGACTGTTACCCGTTACCAGAAATCGACTGGAAGGTGGAGTCCTTGTGTGGATATCCTTTCAAATGCTTCTTGGATGCATATAAAGGGTATCACCAAATCCAGATGGCGGAGGAGGATGCAGAAAAAACGGTGTTCCACACGAGCCAGGGCGTATATTGCTATACGAAAATGCCGTTTGGATTGAAGAACGCCGGCGCTACGTATCAGCGGTTGGTGGATAAAGCTTTCGAATCACAAATAGGACGCAACTTGGAAGTATATGTTGATGACTTGGTGATAAAAAGCCACACGGAGGAGGCACTTCTCCGGGATGTCCAGGAGACATTCGACACGCTGAGAAGGATTAACATGAAGTTAAATCCAAAGAAATGTACGTTTGGTGCAACAGAAGGAATGTTCCTGGGATATTTGATTGACCCAAACGGCATCAAGCCGTGTCCAGAGAAGACGGACGCAGTGATACGACTACCGTCCCCGCAGACACGGAAGGAGGTGCAGTCCCTGAATGGGAAGTTAGCCGGGCTGAATAGATTTCTATCTAAATCCGCAGAGAAGTCATTACCCCTATTTAAGACACTCAAGAAGTGTATTAGAAAGGGAGACTTCCGTTGGACGAAGGAAGCTGAGGAAGCCTTTGGCCAACTCAAGCAGCATCTCGCATCTCTCCCCATGTTAGTAGCTCCCCGGCCAAAGGAGGAACTCGTTATGTATCTCTCAGCTACTCATGGCGCAATAAGCGCGATACTGATGACGGATAGAGATACAATACAAACCCCGGTCTACTTTATAAGTAGAACACTACAAGGGGCGGAGCTGAATTATTCCTCCATGGAAAAATTGGTGTTAGCACTAGTATTTGCTACAAAGCAGTTGCGCCGGTACTTTCAGGCGCACCCAATTGTGGTGATTACGGATCAGCCAATCAAGCAGGTTATCTCTAGACCAGACGTGGCAGGGAGGCTGGAGAAATGGAGCATCCTATTGGGGGGGGGGCACAATATATCTTACAGACCAAGGACGGCGGTTAAAGGCCAGATCTTGGCAGATTTCCTGATCGAGAAGCCGGATGAGGAAGAACCAGTCATTAAGCAAGACGATATCCCAACAGAACCTTGGGTGCTATTCACGGACGGATCCTCATGCACAGACGGGTTCGGGGCAGGTCTCATCCTCACGAATCCAGAAGGAATGGAATTCACATACGCCCTCCGTTTTGAGTTCACGGCCACCAATAACGAAGCGGAATATGAAGCATTAATTGCGGGTTTAAAAATCACCGCTAGAATGGGAGTCCACAACCTTGAGGCCTACGTGGACTCACGGCTTGTCGCGAACCATATTCTAGGTGGGTATGTGGCTAAGGAGGACAACATGGTCAGGTACTTGGAAAAAGTCAAGTCGCTAATCGCGACTTTCAGTAAGTTTTCCATCAAGCAGGTGCCAAGGGGCGAGAACAAAAAAGCGGACGCTCTTAGCAAGATCGCATCCACGAGCTTCGCCCACTTGTCCAAACAGGTTTTGGTGGAAATACTCAAGGAGAAATCTATCACGGAAGGGGAGGTAGCCGCTATAGTTGAGGAGGAGGGACCTACGTGGATGACCCCAATCATCAACTATTTGACTAATGAAACCCTTCCAGACGAGGAAAAAGCAGCAAGACGCATCAAAAGGAAGTCACAACATTTTGAACTCCGAGAAGGCATCCTTTACAAGCGCTCTTTCTTGCAGCCGTGGCTGCGGTGTGTTGGGCCACGCCAGGCGGCTTACGTCATTAGTGACATACATGAAGGGTTGTGCGGCATGCATGCAGGCCCACGATCCGTGGTGGCTAGAGCCTTACGGACAGGTTATTATTGGCCCACCATGCACAGGGACGCGCGCGACATGATTCGCAAGTGCAACGACTGCCAAGTGCATAGGCCAGTTCTGCGACACCCGCAGCAGGAGCTTACACCTATCACGTCCCCATGGCCATTTTACAAGTGGGGAATTGACATTGCAGGACCATTTCCTGTAGCTGCGGGGGGGGGGGGGTTAAATTCTTGATTGTTGCAATGGACTACTTCACACGATGGATAGAAGCCAAGGCAGTCAAGTCTATCAAAGGTAAGCAGGTCAAGAAGTTTGTGTGGGAACACATCGTGTGCCGTTTCGGTCTACCAGGAGAAATTATCTCGGACAACGGCAAGCAGTTCACGGACAACCCATTCAAAGATTGGTGTGCATCATTGAACATCAAACGGCGCTTCGCGTCCGTTAAACATCCACAAACGAACGGCCTTGTCGAACGAGCAAATAGGAGCTTGGGGAATGGAATCAATGCGCGGCTGGATGAACGACAGGGCAAATGGGTCGATGAGTTGTCACACGTGCTATGGGCACATAGAACCATGATCAAAACAGCCAACGGAGATACTCCATTTGCATTGGCTTACGGCACTGAAGCCGTTATACCAGCAGAAATAGGGATGCCTACCATCCGCACGGCGGAGGTTAACGTCGTCACAAACGATGAACAACTGCGAATCAACCTAGATCTGTTGGAAGAGAAAAGGGAAATAGCAGCCATCAATGAGGCTAAGTCCAAGGCTAAGATGAAGGCTTATTATGACGCCAAGGTCAAGGGTGTTTCTTTTCGACCGGGAGACTACGTCTATCGTGCTAACGAAGCGAGTCGAGTGGAGAATACAGGAAAACTGGGCCCTAAATGGGAAGGACCGTATGAAGTCACTGAAACCTTGGGACGAGGCGCGTACAAGTTACGTGACATGGATGGCCGCAACCTAGAGCGCACATGGAACATCTCCAATCTCAAAAGGTGCTATCTTTGAAAGCTACGGCTTCCGCATGGGTACTTCGCTATAGGCAGCTTTAATAAAGAACCATGCGGGTTATTTGTTTTGTTTGTTTTTCTTATGTTTGTTTAAGTTTCCTTTCTTATTTTTTTAGGACTTGTCGTCATTATTCAAACAAAATTGTAAACGTTCTAATAAAATGCCGTGGTGCCTAGCTAGCTCCACGGCCTGTTTCGTGCAAATCATTTTCCTTTCTTTGTTAGATTCTTTGTTAGCCGTATGAATTTTACTTGTATTATAATATGCCATGTTTCATTCGTATGCATTCTCTCAAAATACCGTACATGTACCATACGCCTCCAGGTGGGGTAAGAGGATTAAGTGAACCTACTAATTCAACTTGCCGCGTAAGAGGGATGCAACCCCAGCCGCACGGATCATGTATCCTTACTAGACACCTTACTCACAAGACGTTGGGGTAAGTTTCATATGCTATAGCCATACGGTGCTCCGCATAGTAAAGACGCACGTCGCATGTCTAGTAAATTATAGACTTGTATGTATTTTCTTTGTGTGTAAGACGTGATATATCATGCAGTATTGAGCTACAATATTTCAAACACAAGTAAAAATACACAGGTTTCCGAACATATCAAAATTGCCGTGGTTACTCACGGACTTATATACAAAACACAAATATTGTTAGCCGTGTACATGCACGGACGAATAGAAACAATACATATTCATAGATTACAAAACATAAGTGTCTGATCATGAAAAAGGAGCATCCTAAATAGAGGGGAGAAACCTACCCATTTCTGCTTGCTCTTCCATCAGACGCGGCAACCATTCATCACTTTCTCCCCGCTTCTGGGCTTGAGCCGCAGTTCTTTCCAACACCACACCTAAGGGTTCCTCGTCAAGCACGACCCTGGTTACGTCCTCGTATATAGGAAGGGTCAAAGGAAAGGAAGCATTAGAAGGCGTGCTAAGACTGAGCTTTTCCATAATTTCAGTGTTTGGGGCATCTTTGGTGGCCTCCAGCTCATCCAGGAATGGGTAGTGTAGATCTTGCATCGCGGCCATGGAGGCAGTCATCTTGCTGGCAGCTTCAGGTTTAAAAAAGGTATGACGGGCAATGTCTCCCCCCTTCGTGATCAGCTCAGCGGCCTCAACCATTCCTTTGTGTCGTCCGTGGTCAATACCATCAGACACGAGGTTGGCGAATTGTTGTACAAAAGACGGGGCCTCTAGCACCTTCATGACGGCTAGGCGTGCTCCATACCCAACCATCCACCTGCGGCCGGCAATTGCTGTTAGCAGTTGGGGGCATAGTACGTTGTCACGCTCAGCGGTAAGGGCATCAATCATCAATTCTTTTTGGGCAACTGCCTCTTTCAGTTCTTAGATGACGACCCTCTCCTCAGCAAGGTCTGTCTGCACTTTTTCCATGTTTTGGACGGCCAGGTGCGCGTCCTCTAGTTTCTGGTTCAGCACGTCTACTTGGCTGGAGTACGAGTGGGCAGAAGCTTCCGCCGTGGCTACCTATAGGGAAAAACGTGTTAGCACATTCATTTTTTTAAATATGGGTGGCACGGCACAGATATGTACCTTGGTGTTTGCAGCATCTAGTTGAGACTCAAGGTTGGTTACTTGCTGATCGTACTCACTCGCGCGGGCTGACTGTTTTTTGATGGTCGCCTCGGCATTAACTAGTTGGGATTGGAGGTCAGCGATCAGGGCTTCATTATCTTCAATCATTTTTTCCCTCCGTCCAACTTTCCTCTTGAGAGAGTCAACATGCCCAAGCGCGGCTTCAAACCTAACCCTCATTGAGGTTCCCATCGCCATTTGGTGTACCAGCGTGCCATTATACTCATCCGCCAAATCAGCATGACTGAGCGAGTTTACCTCTTGCACCAAGCTTGGTGGTATGCAGTTGTTGAGGTACTCCCGGCACTCGTCAGCGTTCCTCAATCGTGATGCTGTGGTAATAGTCCATACTGGGTTAAAAGGCTGGGGGGCGCCGGACGTGGGGAAGTCTTGGGAAGCTATGGGTGAACCATCTTCAAATACGGGACCGGACCGTGTGGGGGCCGTGGGGTTTTCTTCCATTGCTTTTCCTTTCCCCTTATCCACTTGGGTGTCAGAAGGAGGCGCGGCACCAGCCTGGTTGTCCCTGCGAAACAAGTATTACGAAATATCTTAAGTATTGCTTACAAAAAAAAACTTGTCATTCTTACATATTAAGATGGGTTCTTACATATTGCTTCGTGCTACTTCGGATGCGGTTGGGGCAATTTGGGTGACGGGATCAACATGGGTGGCCCGGTTAGCCTCGGAACCCTGGGTAGCACTCCCAACAGATTGATACATGGGGTGGTCTTCTCAAAGCCTCTTGGCGGGAGCGTTGTGTTCGCCAATCTCGACCGAGGCAGTCCCTCTCGCACGGTTGCCTCTCTTCCGGGTACGCCTGGCGATGGGCTGCGTTGTTAGTTCAGCAATCTCCTCCTCGGCTTCCTCCTCTTCTTCCAGGTTGACATGTTGTTGCACTTCATCATCATCATCGCCCATCAGTCGGCGAATGCTGGAGTCGGTTCGTTCAATATTGTCCCCCTGTTGTTCCCTATGTGGTGAGGAGGGCCCGGCCCCTCCTTCGTTCATCTGATTGTCACCATCGCCGTTGTCTCCATGTTCCTCGTCAGAATGGGGATCAGGCACGGCTTCTAAGGCAACCGTCACGGGTCGGGTGTGCTCGAGAAGGGGTTGTTCATTTTCACGGAGAGGACGGAGACCTTCCGGCACAAGCCTTGGATCACCCTGGCGCAACAGTCCAAAAAAGTTCATTTCTGTCCAGCACAAAACAACAAATGTTAGTTATTATGTAAATACATGTATACATACTTTTTGGCGTACGGATGATTAGCCTACCTTCGCCCTGCCTTCTCCAAAAAACGGGATACCTATTGGAAGGACCAAAGTAATTGCGGCTAATTCCTAGCAAGCATAGGAATGATTCGGGTAGGTTTCTGTGGAATCCAGTCCTATTTAGATCTAAATCTTGGGAGTGACGAGGATTGTATGTACTTGTGTGCGGCTTGGGGTCGTGCGGAATTCTAGTTCTAATGACATAATCACCCGGCCATACCACTGCGTCAATGAAAAAGTAATGATCATACCAATTTTTCAGTGAATCCATTGGTTTGTTGTGTGATTGGGGACTGTTGGAGGCTCGTTTCTTGAAAGATACCCAACCGTTCACTAAGTTGGGGGTATAAAAGAACCTAAATAACTCTACGGTTGGGGGGATTCTCCTAGCACGGCAAAGAATCTCGAATTGGCTAATCTTACAGGCACCTATGCAGTGGAGCTGACTAATGTGTACATTATAATATCCTAGCAGATCTACGAGAAAGTGGGTGAAAGGGATGCGGTAATTAGCCGCATCAAACAGGCGAGTATAAAGGCCTATCTTACCCGCTGGAGCCTCAGTTATGAGGTCTCCGGCGCCCGGAAGTGAGGGGTGTAGGTTGGTAGGGATGAAGTAATTTGTACAAAAATGGTTTAATTGGTCTTGGGTCATGACATTTAGCACGGATCCAATGGTAGGGCTGTTTCTATGAGACATTACTAAAAAAGAGTGTAAGGACGTGGTATTCTAACCTGCGTGTGAAGGGATCCGTGCGTACTTGGTTCAAGCTAAGAGGAAAGCTTTAATGGCAGAAATGAAGGTTATGAACTGTGTGTTTCACACAGCCGTAGGGGTGGCTTATTTATAGGGTTGCCTCGTGGGTCACAGCTTGTTGGATGTGTGACACGTGTCTGCCACTATTCTTAATCGTGTGGCTAGGGGGCAAGTGGCAAGTGAAACGTCAGGTGGGACCCACGGGTCATATCTGACCCACACGTTTGCACTGCTCAAGGTTCTGACTGTCTACACTTTTGTCAGTCAAACAAGTCAGATGAACAGTTGTTCATGTCGGGTTATGCGGCTCTTACGTAAGACTTGACATTTAATGGTATATTTAATTTGTCTCGGCTGCTATGTATGGCTGAAGTAGGGATAAGATAACTTCTTAAGCCAGGTTACCACGTGCGGCCAACATAAATTCTTGAACAAATTGGTCCTTTGCTATGGTTTCCTTGGTACGTCCAGGAGCATCTTTATAGTCTATAGGTTCCACCTACGGTTGTAACAACTAGACTGGGGGGACATGATGACGTATAGTCCCCAGCCGGGTCATGGACCCGGCCCAAGGGTACTACCCGTATCCGGCCCATCACAGATGGGTGGAATAATGTCAGTCAGGCTTATGGGCTTGGATGAACAGTAACCGCACACATGTGTGCGGCCCACGGCCCGGTACGGCCGACACGGCCGACATAAGGGTTAGACAGAATAATATTCTGTCTAGGAATATCTTTACCCCAATAAGAGAGGATATTCACTACCAGAATTAGAAGATAACAATCATTCTAATTCTGGTGCTTATCTCTTCCTTGGGGCCGAAGGATCAGTGAAAGCCCACTAGGGTTTTACTGCCTATAAAAGGAACCCACAAGGGTTCCACAAAGGTATTACAACTTATACTCTAAACTCACATAAACCTTAAACCGATTACTTACTCTCACGCCGGAGTCTAATCGTGGGAAACATTCCCACGGTAAGCTTAACGCGTGCTGTTTAGTGTGCAGGATCCCAACCAGACGATTCACTTGGTGCAGGAGCCGGAGCCCAGCCAACCCGAATTAAGCCTAATTCAGGTCTAGCAAGGATCAACCAACTTTTGCATCAACAATGAAATCCTGAATAAAAACATGTAACTAGGATGCACCCATACGCCCCACATGAGAAATATAAATAAATGGCCAAAAGCTGAAGGGACGCCACGAGCAATCACTCCGCCGTGGTGAAGTCATAACATCAGTGCCTCTAATGCTATGATTATGGTACCTCCATAACTAGGTGAAACTGGTCATGCATGTATATGGCTATAGGTAATCTTAATTAAACATAAGAAATCAAACACATAACTTATACTACGGGAAAACAGTTGGCTGCATACGGGGAATCCTAATAGGAAAGAATGTCCATACTGAAAGGACGGGAATCCATACCTTATGTCCAGTGAACGAGAAAGACGAACTGCGAGAATCCTACTTCCGAATCACTAGTGCTACATAAATACGTACATGAATAAGTATCTGCTTACTAAATACATAGCTGGTTTTATGTCATGTCTTAGCTTATTTTATGTGTTCTTACCATGTTTTACTGTTTCTAAGACTTAAACTGTGTTTTATCTTATATTCTGTTTAATCTGATTAAGTATTTCTGGTATTTCATGTGTTATTATACTTACTATGTAATAATAGGTAACTTTCCAAAAATAGCAGGTTTCCTAAAATAGAAAGTTTCCAAAAATAGAAAGTTTCCAAAAATAGAAAGTTACCAAAAATAGAAAGTTTCCAAAAATAGAAAGTTACCAAAAATAGAAAGTTTCCAAAAATAGAAAGTTTTCAAAAACAGAAAGTTTCCAAAAATAGATTTTCTGCTTAAAATAGATAAGTTTCTAAAAATAGAAAGTTTCCATAAATAGATTAGCTGCCTTAATTAAATAAGTTTCCATAAATAGATTAGTTGTCTGAAATAAATAAGTTTCTAAAAATAGATGGTTTCCATAAATAGATTAGCTGCCTTATTTAATTAAGTTTCTAAAAATAGAAAGTTTCCATAATTAGAAATAAGCTGGTTAAATAAGCTAAGTATATAAGCCTAAGTGTTTTCATGATTATTTTCTAAGTCATATGATATAATGTATAGTTTAATAATTATTTCATGTAATTTAAATAAACTATAGGTTATAATATTTAATTAAAGTATAACATGTTTTTAATTAAATAAGTTAAATACTTAGGTTAAAATATGTATTATTATATGTTAATAATATAACCTAAGTCATGTTAATTAATTAATTATATCCATGGTTTTAAAATAATTAATTAATTATAAGTCTTAAATATATAAATACTTAGGTTAAAATAATTTCATGATCATTAATAATTAAATAACCTAAGTCATGTTATTAAATTAATCACATCATTTTATTAATTTAATTTTTAACCTAAGATCATAAACATAAAAAAAACTAACATACACCATGAACCGGATCTAGACTAAAAAGCATGAACCGGACCTGAAATCGACACCGTACCCCGAACCAACTCGGGGTACCCCGTGTTCCCTTGCTGCCGTGGGACCCACACGCACCAACCAAGACCATATGGTCTTGGTGGTGGTCGGCTTGGCAAACCGAAATCCATTCGCGTTCGGTTGCAGCCTGCAGCCAAAACAAACACCCCTTAAAAACACTCTTTTGATTTTATTTAACACCAAAACATGTTAGATCCATGATTAATTATTATGTTTTTCTAAAAACATCACATGTTCATAATTTATAAAAAGATTAAATCAAAAGAAAATGTTTAAAAAGGTTTTACCGAATTCGTGGATCAAGAGGACGAAGAACCAACACGGTCAATCACCAAAACTTCAAGATCAAAGATCAAAAATCACCTTGTATGGTGTTTGTAGGGTGGTGGCACAAAGAGACAAAGGAAGGAGGAGGTTTTAGGTTTTCTTAAAATCTTCTGTAAAGTTTATTTGAGTAGTGAAAAAGTAAATAACCCCCTTTAGTAATTTTGACAAATGGGCTTGGCCCATTTGTCCTTGTTGGCCGCGGGTAGGGACCCCACTTGGGGTACCCGTACCTTTTTCCGTGTCTCGTTATTTAGTTACTCGTTTGTGATTATTTATGTTCGTGTTTTAAATGTTCTCGTTACGTAAATACCGTGATCTAATATATTTAATTACGCTCGTAATAAATATATATACGTAATTAATAATAGTTCGTGTTTTAATTACGTTCATGTTTTCATGATCGCATGTTCGTGATTAATTATCGTTAAATAATTATTACGTGATCGTACATAGTAAATACTTATCCTGTTCTAACACGTACGTAATACGTAAACTCCTAACACGTAATCGTACTCATGCTATATTAGGAAAGTTTTAATCTAGTACGTACGATCCTAAGGGTACTATGCATGGTAAAAGCATGCGGGTTTTACAACTCTTCCCCCTAAAAAGAATAATTCGTCCCCGAATTATAGATAAAGTAAACTGGAAAAGAAGAACATACCCGAATTCAAAATATGAAATGAGGGTAAGAAGCCCGGATAGACTCCTCTGTTTCCCAAGTGGCTTCCCGCTCGGTATGATACCTCCATATAATTTTGACGAATGGAATCGTCTTCTTTCTCATGACTCGTTCTTGTCTGTCAAGAACTCGTTCGAGTTCTTCTATAAAAGTAAGATCTTCACGTATCTGTTCAGTGGATACTGAACCATATGAAGGGGATGATACTGGTACCCTCTGAGTAAGGACACATGAAACACATTGTGCACATGCAAAAGCTGCGGAGGTAACGCCAATCGGTAAGATACTTCACCGACTCGTTCAATGATATCAAACGGTCCGATGAAACGAGGACTGAGCTTCCCTTTAATCCCGAATCGTCTAACACCACGTGCCGGCGAAACCTTAAGGAAGACGTGATCCCCTACGTTAAAGTGTATATCCCTACGATGCTTATCAGCGTAACTCTTTTGACGTGACCATGCATCCTAAATTTTCTGCTTAGCTACTGCGATCTTCTCATTGGTCATCTCTATGATTTCCGGTCCTTCGAGTGTTCGCTCGCCAACCTGATCCCAGCAGATTGGGGCGCGACACTTTCTGCCATACAACATCTCAAATGGAGCATACTTGATACTTGCGTGCCAACTATTGTTGTATGCGAACTCCACCAAACAGATGTACTCGTCCCAATCACCCGTCCATTCCAACGCACATGACCTCAACATATCTTCCAATGTCTGAATGGTTCGATCCGACTGTCCGTCCGTTTGAGGATGAAAAGCCGTGCTAAGCTTAAGTTGTGTACCCCCAAGCTTTCTGCAGACTTTTCCAAAAGCGCGAAGTGAATCGAGGATCTCTGTCTGAGACGATGCTAGATGGTGCACCGTGGAGTCTCATGATCTCTCGTCTATACATATCTGCGAGTTTACTTACCGGATATTCCTTGCGGATCGGTAAGAAATGAGCTGATTTGGTAAGTCGATCAACGATAACCCAAATTGCATCGTGCTTCCTTTTGGTATTTGGAAGACCGGTAACAAAATCCATGGTGATTTTGTCCCACTTCCATTCTGGAATATCTAACGGTTGAAGGAGACCGCCAGATCGCTGATGCTCGATCTTAACCTGCTGGCAGGTAAGACATTTGGAGACGTAAGTGGCCACATCCGGTTTCATACCACTCCACCAAAAGTACTGCTTGATGTCATGGTACATTTTAGTCGAACCAGGATGTATCGAGAATGGGGAGCTATGAGCTTTAGCTAACAAAGCTTCCCGGAGTTCTTGGTCATCAGGAACACAAAGTCTAGTGCCCTGCCATACGATACCATCTGCATCTACTCTGAATTCTGTCTGCTTCTCCAAATTCTGTACTATCGCCCAGATTTCTCCGTCATCCTTCTGAGCTTCCTTGATCTTAGATAGCAACTCCGGTTCTACTCTAAGATTAGCCCAGTAACCGTGTTGTCCACGTACCATGATCTCGATGTCTAGTCGCTCCAAGTCTCTGATGATTTCCTCTTCGATTTTAATGCCGTTGATCATTCCGGACATCCTGCTAAGAGCATTTGCTACTACATTTGCCTTTCCGGGATGATACTGTAGATTAATGTCATAATCTTTCAACAGCTCTAACCATCTCCTCTGCCTCATGTTCAATTCACGCTGAGTGAAGATATACTTCAAGCTCTTGTGGTCCGTGAAAATGTCACATGATTCTCCATATAAGTAGTGCCTCCATATTTTCAATGCAAACACGACTGCAACAAGTTCCAGGTCATGCGTGGGGTAATTTTCTTCATAAGGCTTAAGCTGCCGTGAAGCGTACGCGATCACTTTCCCATGTTGCATGAGAAAACAGCCAAGTCCCTTCCCCGATGCATCGCTGTAGATTTGAAATCCACCCGTACCAGATGGTAGAGTAAGAATAGGTGCAGATACTAGCTTCTGCTTCAGGTCTTCAAAGCTCTTCTCTCGATCTTCCGTCCAGACGAATTTCTCCCCTTTCCGCATCAGTTTGGTCAATGGTAGTGCTAGTCGGGAAAAGTTCTCCATGAACCTACTGTAATAGCCAGCTAAGCCTAAGAAACTACGGACTTCCGTCGCTGATGTCGGCCTTGGCCACTTAGTAATGGCCTCAACCTTCGCTGGATCCATAGTGATTCCTTCGGCTGATACAATGTGACCTAAGAATGCCACCTTGTCTAACCAGAACTCACACTTGGAGAATTTAGCATACAGCTGCTTCTGGAGAAGAATCTGTAGTGCTGTACGAAGATGGTCTTCGTGTTCCTCCTTGGACTTTGAGAAAATCAGGATTTCATCGATGAAAACAATGACGAACTTGTCCAGAAATTCATGGAAGATTCTGTTCATCAGATCCATAAACACTGCTGGAGCAATTGTCAGGCCAAATGGCATAACTACAAACTCGTAGTGGCCATAACGGGTACGAAAAGCAGTCTTAGCGATGTCCTGCTCCTTGACCCGTAGCTGATGATAGCCTGACATAAGATCAATCTTGGAGAAGTGTTTGGCCCCTTGGAGTTGGTCAAACAGATCGTCGATGCGTGGCAGTGGATACCTATTCCGAATGGTAATCTTGTTGAGCTCGCGATAGTCTATGCAAAGACGCATACTGCCGTCCTTCTTCTTAACAAACAAGACCGGTGCGCCCTATGGAGATGCGCTCGGTCGAATGAAACCTCGTTCAAAAAGTTCTTGCAGTTGATCCTTCAGCTCCTTCAGCTCTATGGGAGCCATACGATAAGGAGCCTTGGAGATTGGTTCAGCTCCTGGAACCAGCTCGATACTGAATTCCACTTCTCGTGCAGGTGGTATGCCCGGAAGTTCTGCTGGAAACACATCTTGGAATTCCGACACTATTGGTTGATCCTGAATCAATGGAGATTCAGCATCCATGTCGTGAACCGTAGCTAGATAACCCTTGCAGCCATGTGACAGTAGTGCACGCGCTTGCAGGGTGGATATGACTTGTACAGACCGTCCGGGTATGAACCCATTATGAATGTACTCTGGTGCATTGACATCACCGAAGATGACTCGATATGAATGGCAGTCTATGGTAGCATGATATTTGGATAGCCAATCCATGCCCAAAATCATGTCGAAGTCATTCATGTTCAGCGGAAGTGCGTCGACAGGTCGAACCTTATCATCAAATTCTAGGGGAAGACTCTTGTATACATGGGTGATTAATACAGAGTCCCTCAAAGGCGTGGAAATAGTAAGCCTATTCTCTAGTGGCAAGGGAGGCATCCTAATGTTCTTAGCATAGCAGTAGAAATAACAGAGTGAGTAGCACCCGTATCGAAAAGAACACATGCAGCTTAACCATACATATACAAGATTCCAGTGATGGTACCTGTAGACTTGTTGCCCTGGTCTCGAGATATCGTGTAGACACGCCCGGCAGTAGGAGGCGGCTTGGTATCAGCATGTCCTGATGTACCCTCCATCTCGCCCTTACGGCAATCCTTCATAATATGGCCAGGAAGACCACACTTGAAGCACGCATCAGTATTACGACAACATAGTCCTGGGTGCCTACGGTGGCAAGTAGAGCAAAGAGGATGAGTGTATCCTCCAACAGGTGCTCTAGCTGGCTGGGAACCTGATAAAACATTTTACATAAGACATGGTAATTGGGTACAAAGGACAAAGTGGATAATCGTAAGATTGAATACCAGTGATAGCTGGACGGCTAGGCTGCGAACCTCTCTGGTTCTGGTCCCTACCGTTAACATGGTTCCTGGTGGAAGTTGACTGAAGTGTCAGAATACGAGTTAAAACATAAAACATAAGGAATTTCGTAAGTATTAGGACCTGCTGTTGTTGGAGTGCCCGGTGTTGTTACGGTAATTGTCATTACCGCCACGCCTATCCGTAGCAGAACGGTCGTTAGTCTGACCGTTTCCCTTGGGCTGATGAGGCTGCTGCTGAGTAGCCGGCTGAGACCGGTCCCCAGTTTTCTGCCTGTACATTTAAGAGATGAATAATTGACATATGGAAAGTATACGGATTGGTCACCGCTTGAATACGAATGTTTACCTCTTGTCGGGTCTTTCAGCTTCCCCGAACTCATCTCTCTCCTGCAGCATCTCTAGTTTTCGTGCTGCATCGACCACTTGTGCTACAGTGTTGAACGTAGCACACACCAGATTGTTTGCGACCGATGTGCGAAGAGCCCACCTAAAGTGATGTGCCTGCTCTTCAGGAGTACCTGCTGCCGCACCAAGGAAACCAGCCAAGCGAAGAAAGCGCTGCATAAACTCGTTGCTATTCTCCCCAGCTCTCTGTCGGATCCCATGGTACTCTCTCTTGAGCTTGTCATGCTCAGCCTTGGGAAAGAACTGCTCCATCACCCTGTCCTTGAACTGAGCCCAAGTCAAACCAGCAATCCACTCATCACCACCTTCAGATTGCATCAATGCTAACCACCAGTTGAGTACATCGCCTTCGAACCGATAGCATGCCAACCTCGCCTTGTATGCAGGGTCACAGCCCATAGCGTTGAAAATCTTCTCGATGTGAGCCAACCAGATTTCAGCATCGCTGGGGCTATCTGTCTTCTCAAAAGCTCGAGGGCGGAGCTTGTTGAATCTCTCCAGCCATACTACTAATGTCACTGGAGGAGGAGGAGGTGGCTGATTGTGCTGCTGATTGTTGGCAGCTTGAACTTCAGCCCTGATGTCATTCCTCAGTTGAGGAAGCAAGGCTAGCATGGCAGCCTGAATTGTAGCATTGAGCTGCTCCTGTTCGCGTGTGAGAACCATCTGACAATATAACATAAAACATATGATTAAACAGATCAAAACATAAAATATAAATATATACATGAAAAAAACAATTTACAAAAATTTCACGAGAAAAATTTTATGCAAGAAAATTTTTGTATGAATGCATGATGCAGTTTTATGAAAACTTTTGTATGCTCGAGAGTGAACGCCTCTGGTCAGTTCACCCAAAACAAAAGACATATCGAGGGGACGCCTATGGGTCCGTCCCAAATCTAAAAGTTTCGATAAAACACATGCGACTAAATAGGGCCAGTCCTGTACCAAATGTCAGTTCTAGGAAGACCGTAGTGACTACCCACTAATCACAGGTCATATTTGAGAGCCTACAGGTCGAAGCCTTGGCTCTGATACCATAATTGTAACACCCCATTTCGGAAATGGAAATATCACAGTAATTATGGCGTGTCATCAAAGCATACAAGGAAAAATGTCTAAACAATACTTGACCATAAAAAGGAAAATACCGGAATCAAACATCGGTAGTCCAAAAGTAAATCTCATCACACACAAACATAGTATAATAAAGGAAAAAGGACTAAACAATGTCCAAAGCATAAGTATCATAAGAAAGGAAATGCATAATGTAAAGAAGGCTAGACAGCTTCTGGTCCATATGCACGTACTCTTAGTGTCTACGAGCGTCCCTGAGTACCTGCCGTTTTGGGAACATAGAAAAGGAAAACGGCTGAGCAAATACGCTCAGTGCACGGATGTACAATAAAGCATGAATAGGATAAGCATATAACATAATAACAGCGGAATAAAACTAAGTATCGGGTAACCTGGCTAAGTCTTAATAAAACTGGTTTAATAGTTTGAAAGTCTTATGTTTATCTTATAAAAATTGTTTGTCATATTTTACCATTAGCCAATATAGGTCACGAAAATCCACCGTGCATGAATAATTGGAGGGGTGACCTCATCATGCAAATTAGAGGGGCTGCCTCTAATTTAATATACTGGTTTTTGGGTAGGAAGGATCAGCTCCTTGTGAAGGATGCAAGGCACACACCACATTCACCATGAAATCCTGAATAAAAACATGTAACTAGGATGCACCCATACGCCCCACATGAGAAATATAAATAAATGGCCAAAAGCTGAAGGGACGCCACGAGCAATCACCCCGCCGTGGTGAAGTCATAACATCAGTGCCTCTAATGTTATGGTTATGGTACCTCCATAACTAGGTGAAACTGGTCATGCATGTATATGGCTATAAATAATCTTAAAATAACATAAGAAATCAAACACATAACTTATACTACGGGAAAACAGTTGGCTGCATACGGGGAATCCTAATAGGAAAGAATGTCCATACTGAAAGGACGGGAATCCGTACCTTATGTCCAGTGAACGAGAAAGACGAACTGCGAGAATCCTACTTCCGAATCACTAGTGCTACATAAATACGTACATGAATAAGTATCTGCTTACTAAATACATAGATGGTTTTATGTCATGTCTTAGCTTATTCTATGTGTTCTTACCATGTTTTATTGTTTCTAAGCCTTAAACTGTGTTTTATCTTATATTCTGTTTAATCTGATTAAGTATTTCTGGTATTACATGTGTTATTATACTTACTGTGTAATAATAGGTAACTTTCCAAAAATAGCAGGTTTCCTAAAATAGAAAGTTTCCAAAAATAGAAAGTTTCCAAAAATAGAAAGTTACAAAAAATAGAAAGTTTCCAAAAATAGAAAGTTACCAAAAATAGAAAGTTTCCAAAAATAGAAAGTTTCCAAAAATAGAAAGTTTCCAAAAATAGATTTTCTGCTTAAAATAGAAGTTTCTAAAAATAGAAAGTTTCCATAAATAGATTAGCTGCCTTAATTAAATAAGTTTCCATAAATAGATTAGTTGCCTGAAATAAATAAGTTTCTAAAAATAGCTGGTTTCCATAAATAGATTAGCTGCCTTATTTAATTAAGTTTCTAAAAATAGAAAGTTTCCATAATTAGAAATAAGCTGGTTAAATAAGCTAAGTATATAAGCCTAAGTGTTTTCATGATTATTTTCTAAGTCATATGATATAATGTATAGTTTAATAATTATTTCATGTAATTTAATTAAACTATAGGTTATAATATTTAATTAAAGCATAACATGTTTTTAATTAAATAAGTTAAATACTTAGGTTAAAATATGTATTATTATATGTTAATAATATAACCTAAGTCATGTTAATTAACTAATTATATCCATGGTTTTAAAATAATTAATTAATTATAAGTCTTAAATATATAAATACTTAGGTTAAAATAATTTCATGATCATTAATAATTAAATAACCTAAGTCATGTTATTAAATTAATCACATCATTTTATTAATTTAATTTTTAACCTAAGATCATAAACATAAAAAAACTAACATACACCATGAACCGGATCTAGACTAAAAAGCATGAACCGGACATGAAATCGACACCGTACCCCGAACCAACTCGGGGCTTGAGCTATGAAATTGCTAACAACACTAATCCAAGTTTCTACGTAATCAAAAAGAGCCTAAGGATTAACCGAAACTAAGCAATCCTTATTTAGCATGACGAGGTCACCCCTCCATGTATTCATGCACGTTGATATATTTCATGACCTATATGAGCTCTTTGGCATTTAAATTACAGTTTTCATGATTAAACAACAGACTTTCAGTATTAACATGAACATGAGACTCTTTTCAGAATAAACCAGTTTATTACATGTCACCAGGTTTCCAGGACTTATATTATTCCGCTGCACTTTCATTGTCATGTTTTCATTTATATTATTCCGCTGCACTTTCATTGTTATGTTTTCATTTTAACCTTCACTTATGTTATGTTATTCCATGTTATTGTATATATCCGCGCACTGAGCGTCTCGCTCAGCCTTTTTCTCTTTCATGTCCCCAAACGGCAGGTACACAGGGTCAGGAGCAGGGAAAGGTTATGTATAGGATGGGAGCTATTTTATGTTCTGTCTTTCTGCATTACTTTTACTTTATGATATGTTTATGAGTTTATATTGGGGGACCGATGTTTGATTTCGGTTATCCTTTATGGTCATGTAATGTTTTAGTACATTTACCTTATGCTTTGATATCATGCCATGATTATCCTATGACATTCCATTTATCCAAATGGGGTGTTACAATTATGGTATCAGAGCCAAGGTTTCGACCTGTAGGCTCTAAAACTTGACCTGTGACTAGTGGGTAGTCACCAGGAGCTTCCTAAGCCAACGCTTGTTATTACACGTATTGATATTTTCAGCACTTTGATGTTTTAACGATGATGTTTTCTCATAATTGTTTTGACTAATATGGATTGAACAACCATCATCCATACTTAGTTACATGTCATTGTTTTATGCATGATGTTCCTTGAGAACATTGACTAATATGGACTGAACCACCGTAGTTCATACTTGGTCATACGTTTTCAGTTAGGTTTAGACAGTTGATTTTCACGCATTCATTTATTTTCATTTCATGTATTCATTCATGCATGCATCTCATTGTCGCAGGAATTTTGACTAAATAATGGTTGGTACAGGACTGGCCCTATTTAGTCGCATGTGCTTTTATCAAAACTTTTGTTTGATTAGTGGACCGACCCATAGGCGTCCACACTTGACTTTTGTTTTGTGAACCGACCCATAGGCGTTCACTCATGTACATATCATCATATTTATTAACCATGCATTATAAACTGTTTCATGCTTTATAAAGTACTTCATGCATCTTTTATGTTTAGGTCATGTTATATTGTGTCAGACTTACCATTTATGTTGCATTAAATTGCATTGTGAAACGACTCATAGTCGTCCACACTATCGTCATAACTTTTCATGTCCTCTTATTTAATTGTTATGTTTCTTTATGTTAAGTATGTTTTCATACTATCATGGTTAACTTCGTTTTCATGCTGATTATGTTTTATGCTCCTTCATGTTAATATTGCCCCATGTTTCTTCATGATAATTTCATCTTCATGATGACTATGTTCCATGCCTCTTTATGTAAATTATGTTTTCATCATGTTGATCATGCCCTCATGCTAGACAATGATGGATTTCATTTAATCCTGCTTTTATGATAGTCATGGTTGATTTTCATTAATCATGTTTTCAAGCAAATCATCATTGAATTTTGTTCTAACCATCCTTTTGGTGTTTCCGCTATGCAACCAGAATGATGTCTACGCTGATATTGCTAGGCTATCAGGATTGTTTACTTCAGTTCGGTTTTTCTAACCGTTTAACCAATTATTTTCCTTTAAAATCAAGTCAGACGATCAACCCTATACCGATTATTTCATGTACATTCCATGTGTAATCCATGTACCACGTTCCACGTGTACTCCATGTACCGTATTCTATTGCACTACACGTGTCGTAATACATGTGTATTTCATCTACAAATACTCCACGAGTATTTGCTAGTCGATTCTAAATCATCTCAGGCGTATTTCACTTGTTGATATTCTACAAGATGTTGATGCCGCTCATAGCTTGGGAATGTTACTAAATGTCGATGTTGCTGATTATTTGGAGACGCTACGAGATGCTGATGCTGTTTACAACCTGGAGATCTTACCAGACGAAGACAAAGGCGTTAGACCAAGCGATCGGACGAGAAGATGCTTCACCACCATACGATTTCCATCCCAATTCATGTCCTTACCTTTTAGTTATATGTCACACGTCATTCAGTTATCTTTTCAGTCACATGAGTGGGAACCGGTACCAGCCGGCCACTCAGCTGAATAGTTACATGAATCACCGTCATGAGAATGACCATCATGGGACTGACAGACAAGACAATAGTAACCACTACTGTGACAACAAGAATTCTAGCAATCACAATAGAACACCGGTCACAGACTTAACCAGAATTACAAGGGTCAGCAGTCTAGTAGATCCGCCAACTCTAGCATTGTAACCACCATGCCCATTATGATTTCTTTTCATATGTCAAGGCATCCTTCAAGACACATCCTCTCATTTATATGTACTAAAGACACCATTCAAGACACATGTCACACGAATACTAGCACATGAGTCAAGACACACGACTCATGCATAAATTTTAAACTCAGCCTTAGTGATTCAAGGTACCTTTTTAGGGTATACTTATTTTGTTATGCCATGTATGAATCAAGCCACCAAGATTTCAGCACCATCTCTAACTTATTGTTCATAGTTGGTCATGTAGTGTTCGTTTCGTATGAGACAAACGAAACACATTCAGTGGAATCTGCCACGTTTACTTCGTGTGCGGACCATTGCACGATTTCATATTCGGATATTCATGTCCATCTTAGAAGTCGTTATATCACCCAAGTATATATAGACTTCCATTTCAGATTTATGACAAGACCTTGCATTATTCGTACCAGATTATATTCAGTAATGTTCAGATTCCTGAATACATTCAGCATTGGTTTTCCACCCGGAAAATTGGTGAATTTTTTTTTCTTATGCCTTACAAGCATGTGTTATTGGCAACGAAGAATTTCTTAGCTATCAATTATGACACGACTTTCGATATTCTTATCCATTAATCAGTCGATTACTTCAGAATTTTCTTAAATATATTACCAGAAGGAACTACCAAGTCTACCACCATTCATGACCATATTTTTCCCCAAGTATTATTCAGCCATTCAATCAACTACCAGACTCTAAACACTTTCCAAGATCGATTTACGATCAGGCTATCGACAGTTGTGAGTGAAAGAGCAGGACACTTTCGTGACTGACTTCGCACACGTTATGGTCATTATGAATTCATGTTTGTGCATTTTAGTTTACGAATGCCAGCAGTAATTGAGGATTTGAGAAATAAAATTTTCATAAACTCTGGACAAGTCATTTTTCTATTCATTTCTAATATTATGACCTTCTTTAAGTTTAGAAGAGTACGAAGACCATCTTCGCTCTATGTTACAAGACTTATAACGGAGGAATTTCACACTGATTTTTTTTTTCCTGTACGTAAATTTTACCATGATTACGCCTACGCATAAAGAATGAAATCCTACATCTAACTTATGTGTTCCAGAAAATCTTACGCTAAGAGAAGTCTAAATTTTACCTAGACTCATAGCTTCTTATTTCTATGTATCCTGATCCTACAAAGAGGTATTATGATCTCAACCAGATTTTGGTGGAGAAACATGAAACAAGATGTAGTTATGTTCATATCTAAATGCCTGACTTTTCAGCAGGTTAAATAGAACGCCAACACGCTTGCAGTCACTTCAACCTTTAGAAATATTCGAATCGCCATTCGACAATTTAACCAATCTTACATGTCTTCTTTCATCCGAAAGGAGTGTACATTAGCAGACTATCAGCTATTTTTCCAGCCAATGATCGTACGATTACACGACACTTTTTCAGCTATCAGATCAGATAAAGGTTTATGTTAGCATTCATTATTTGCGTTCACGTCTGTATGATTATTTCAGTTCGCAAGTTATGTTTCACGTGAGCATTCACGAAATTATCCACGTCTATATTTTCTTTCATTATCATGATTTGATTTTCACTTCCATGTCCATGACATCATTCGCAATCATGATCATATCCTATCTTACAAGTTACGTTTCACTTTCATTCTGGAAAGATTGTAGGAAGCTTGGGAGACTAGACTCAAGTTTAGTATGACTTTCCGTCTTAGACCGACGTTTCACGTCACATTTCTTATCTCAGCTCGTATCATTAATTTTATCTCCTTAGTTATTACATGTCTACTATATGTTTCCATGCCATGTTTATCCTACGTTCTAATATCATGTTCACGATATGTTGTGCACGTATTCTCATTCACCATATGTCTCATAATTCATGTACCATATCTTCAAGTATCACGTTCACAATTGTTCACGTATCACGTTCACAATTGCTCACGTACTACGTCTCAATATGTCTCATGCATCAATGCTTTGTGTGTGCTTATACCAGTAAGTATGTCACTTAGTATCATACCATTTCATGTATCTTCTCATGTTAAATCTTATTCCCTTTTCTTTCATAAGTTCAGATATGCTCTTTTAGTCAATTCATGTTCCATGTTTCTTTCAGTCACGTCATGTTCCATGTTCTCTACAATCATGCCACGTTCATGTCCCTCCCAGGATATCGTATCTCTAATTCGAGGACGAATTATTCTTTTAGAGGGGAAGAGTTGTAAAACCCGCATAAAAATTCCTAGAACTACGTACATGAAATTACGTATAAATTTAAAACTTATGATTTACGTATATATGATACGTTTCGAGAACGTTTAATATAATTATTACGTATATTATTTTTAGTACGACAAATAAATACGTATATTATTATTATTATTAACGTACGACATGAAATTACGTATAATAAATAAAACTACAAAATAATAATTCACGTTATTTAATTAACGCTACACGAATAATTAACAAGACATTTAGAAATACATGAACGCGCGTACATATTAAATAAACATGGATATGATTAGGTACGTGATTAACACGATAATAAATTACGGATATAATTATGTACGTATAACATGTAATTAACAAGCCAAGAAATATAATTTACGACATTTAAACACGAAATCGCGTAACAGTTAACTAGTCGCGAAAATAAATCTGACAAGAATAAAAGGGCTGTGTTTTGGGCGGCTAGAAAAGTGGGCCAAGGCCCATGCACAATCCAAACCGACTAGGAAAAATAATTCGGAAGGAGTAATATCTATATAATAAGAAACAAATCCAACAAAACCCTAAAACAACAGCAGTCAATCGTTCCTTTTATTTTTTTTCTTTTCTTCTTCTTCGGCCGTCGCTTCCACCCCAAGAACCAAGAACAGACATTCGTTTTAACAAGGTTTGTGATTCGTGTTTTGATTCTTAAACCCTAATCGCAAGATAGGTAATTCTCAATTTCTTTTTTTTTTCCTTTTGATCTCGTTCAGTTATTTAATTAGGAAGCAGTTAAAAAGGATTATCAACATGATGATAAAACGTTAGGATTTAACAAGATTAAGGGGTAATGTTGTTAAACTCGAATTACCCACACAAACCGAGACAAGTTTTGTCTCGGTGGGTTCTGTATTCCACCAACCGCAAGCCACTATGGGTCAGCATGGTTTTCTGTTAGAGCAGCAACAACACCAAACGTCCCAACAGGGGTGTTTGGTTTATTATCAGTGGGAACCGAGACCGGTGGCTAATAAGTACGAATCAGTGGGTATTTAGTGATTAGCAGCAGGTTTGTATAGCAAACAGTATGTATATATGTTTAAACAGGGGGTAGAACAACAAGGCAGCATGTACATATGTAAAACAGTGGGTCTGGGTTGGTCCTTGGACAAAACTGTAGTTAGGATATTGGACAGTACTAGGTATCAAGATATTGGACGAAACTGTATATATATATGGGACAGTACTGTGGGTATATCTTGGATAAAACTGGAAAACAGTATATATGGGACAACACTATTTTTAGGTTATTTTACTAGTTGTTTTGTTTAAGTGGGACCGAGACATGGGTGTCTCGGTAGGCTCGGGTACGTAAGCTTATGTTAAATAGTCAAGGTAATTTAATTATTATTTACATGATATAATTAAATGATTCACGCAACTTAAGTCATATTTAGTTAATGAAATTTGCCAAGTATTTTATTTGCGTAATTAAATTAATAAACGTGACTTATATTAATTATTTAATTATCTAGTTAACGTTAGTTTTATTAAATTATCATGTTATGATATGAATTATGATTTCAAGTAAAACCATGCACGTTATTATTAACTAATAATTATTATTATTTTAGCGTAAGTATTTATTAATTAGAGTTTACTACACGATCATGAAATATATATATTTTATGCTAATTAAAACATATGAACATAAAATACACTTAGCATGATTCATGGTTTATATGAAGTCGTAAAATAAGTCAATAACGTTAAGGCAATACGAGAACAAGTAAAACAAGTTAACGTTAAATAATTAATAATTATTAAGTATAAGTTAACCAAACGACTCATACACGTCCATCTTTATTATGTAGCATTTATGGAGTATGATCTTGTTCACGTTTTCATCCTCTACGTTATTCTTCATTTGCGTTACTGGACGTGAGGTACGGATTTCTCGTCCTTTCAGTAAGGACTTCATTTCCTATGCATGTTTAGGATTCCCCGTCTGCAGCCAAATGTTTTTCCCCAGTATATGTTTAAGCTTCTCAGTAATCATGTTAATAACTAAATAAATTGCCAGAGCATTATATACAAGCATGACCAGTTTATGTACTAGTTACGGATGTACCGTAACCACGACACTAGAGGCACCGGTGTCGTGACTCACATGCAGGAGAGTGATATCCTGCATCGTCCCACTCATGTTCAGGTTGGACATTTTTATATGTATGTTTAGTGGGGCGTATGGATGTATCCTAGGCTTATAAGTGTTACAAGTTATCAGGGTGAATGTGGTGTGTGCTCTACATCCTTCACATTGGAGCTGATCCCTCCACCCAGCACAGTATTTAGAGGTCACCCCTCTATAGCATAACGAGGTCACCCCTCCATGTATTCATGCACGTTGATATATTTCATGACCTATATGAGCTCTTTGGCATTTAAATTACAGTTTTCATGATTAAACAACAGACTTTCAGTATTAACATGAACATGAGACTCTTTTCAGAATAAACCAGTTTATTACATGTCACCAGGTTTCCAGGACTTATATTATTCCGCTGCACTTTCATTCTCATGTTTTCATTTATATTATTCCGCTGCACTTTCATTGTCATGTTTTCATTTTAACCTTCACTTATGTTATGTTATTCCATGTTATTGTATATATCCGCGCACTGAGCGTCTCGCTCAGCCGTTTTCTCTTTCATGTCCCCAAACGGCAGGTACACAGGGTCAGGAGCAGGGAAAGGTTATGCATAGGATGGGAGCTATTTTATGTTCTGTCTTTCTGCATTACTTTTACTTTATGCTATGTTTATGAGTTTATATTGGGGACCGATGTTTGATTTCGGTTATCCCTTATGGTCATGTAATGTTTTAGTACATTTACCTTATGCTTTGATATTATGCCATGATTATCCTGTGACATTCCATTTATCCAAATGGGGTGTTACAATAGCAGGTTACCGGATTGCTTGAGCTATGAAATTGCTAACAACACTACCATCTTCAATGTTCATTCTTGGTCCATATGTATTGAACATCCTAGCAATCCTTATTTATGTTGCAATAACCCGAATTAAGGTCCACATAAAAACATAAAGTACAAAATCACTAAAGATGGCAAGTATAAGAGGCCACAAGTGCTATGCATATATTTAAGTTCCAGATCCACCTTTAGACAGAACAAAACATCAAAACCCTGTTGGTAAATGTAGATCCTCAAATTCAGACTATATAGAGAAGGTACGTATCAAGAAGAAAAAATGCAAAACCCAACCCTTATTTACCATATGTACCCGACTATCATGTATCATAGATATACTTTTGGACTAAATATGATGTTCTGCATTGGAAAGGTCAACAAAAAAACAAAGCGGCCATTTTTAGAGTGAATAAATCCGTAAAGCTACTAATCATTTAATGCACTTGTTTAGGATTCCAAGAAAGAGCAGCAACGTACTCTCATGGGATTGGTTAGCAGGTGTTACCCTCACCTTAGGGAAAACAGAAAAAGGCATTCTTGCAGGCCAGTATGTGCCATAGAGGATACATGAACAGGACCTTATCATCACAAAAATACATTGGTTTTATGTGGCTGGCAGATTACATTCCTTTCAACTTTCTCAAGTCTTTCTAGAGAGGGAATTCGTTATATTGGCTGACAACAAAATACGAAGTGTTTAGAAGTACAGAAAAACTGGTTACTACGACTTTGTACTTATTTAAATCAGTCAGAGAACAATGCCTAATTACCTCATTGGGCTTTTGCAAGCTGCAGGCGTAATAGCTTCAGTACTGCCACAACCGCGGCCAAAACAAATGGAATACTGTCAACCTTTCAAAAAGCACCAAACCCATCCTCAAAACACTGGAATACCGTCAGTAGCAATCATGTCAGCCTTACTACTACACATCTTGCAAGAGACGTAAAACCTCCCCCTGTCACGATGGATCTTGTGAATGGTGGCATATACAACACAGTCAGAATCCTACAGGAAGCTGCTCTTTCTGCATAAAGTAGCATGCACAAATTTATAAAATGTTAGTACATAAAAACTCTAGACTAAGAATGTTAACAAATATGAAGCAAGACCTACTCCCTCTAAACCAACCAAATTATTTAAAATTACCAATTTACACCACATATATGTTGAAGATCATTCTTGCACAATGGGACGTAAAGGTCTACGTAATACTTGGCATATTCTACATGATTGGATTAGATGGATTTGATGAATGGATTGATTGATAAATATAAAAGAGATGAGAAGGAAGATGAGGGAGTAGAGAGAGAAAGGAGAGAAAAGAGAAGAGTAGAGAGAGAAAGTAAATATTAAATGTGAATTATGAAAATGACCAACCCCTCCTAACATGCTAGGAGGGGATATATATAGCCCACCCTACATGTGGGCTATATGGACTATACATTTACTAAGTGGATCACGAGCCCATTACATAATTATCGTTGGAGCGACCGATCCTTCATAAATACGTAAAACGTATTTCCAACAATCTCCCCCTAAGGGAGGTCGCTCCAAGAGACAAAGTTCTAAATAGTCTATATCTCGTGATCTATGCTAACTAAGATGTGACCGAGACTTTATTGGGAAAAACGTATTTCCAACAATCTCCCCCTAAGGGAGGTCACATCTTTTTACAAAATCTTAAACCTAGCATCTATGCTTGAGTCTTCGATCTTGTTCTTATGAATATGCTTGATGTGATCTTTGACTTTAGTCTTGAGCATGTTTCCTTGCCTTGACCTTGTGCATTCTTCACTTGTGATATTTGCCTCTTCGTGACTTTATGTTCCACATACTTATACTTTTAAATTCTTGAAAGCTTCAGAGTTTGATACAGCGGAGACTTGACCTTCAGGCTTTCTTGAATTTGTTGAAGTACTAATTGTATGTAGTATAAGCATGTGGTGACGACTTCTTCTGGATTGTACACCGCAATGTCATCTTCTTGTTACGCTGCATAAGACAGTTAGCAACAAACAATTTACACGGATGAAATGGCCTTGAACATTTCATTCTAATTCGGTAGCATTTTACCTCCGGTCGGTGAAGACCGTTGGACGATATTAAATATCGTACTTGTGGCAGGTAGTTTCAATAAAGAACCTCCTTGACAAGATTTCGCGGGTAAACCCGTTCTCTTTACTCGACCGTCCAAAGCTGACTGCGAACGTAAAGAGTGAATCATTTGGATAATCTTATCCGCATGATTTGAAGCCGTCAATTCATGTTCCTGGAACAAGTGAAGTACAATTAAGAACCGCACCGTCGTTGCTTTCCAGTTGTCACTAGCTTGATTCATATAGAATCTTGCAAGTTACCTACCAAGTGCTGTTTGATGTTAACACTAGAAGGATTTCCATTCGTCATTGTAAATACTTAATAGTATTACTCTGAATGTTCTGGCAAGATCACTAAGATATTGCGTAGAGGCCTGGAACGTGTTTAAATTCATTTAAGAATTAAACCACTGTTGCTTTCCAGTTATCACAAGTTTGATTCATAAAGAATCGCACAAGTCACCTACCATGAGCTTTTTGATATTCGCTCAAGAAGGATTTCCATCTTCATTGTAAATACTTTCGTATTACTCGGATGTTCAGGCAAGATCATGAAGATTTTGCGTAGGACTCTTAAGATCTTTCTTACTTTTCACAGTGTGTGAAGAAGCAAGGAAATATGAAAGTGTGTCCTAATGAGATATTTGATGATCTCAAATGGCTCTAGACTCAATCATGCATTTTGGATTTTTTAGTGATCGGAGGTTGGAGAGGAGTGCCACCATTTCAATACCAATTTATTCGGAGTGAATAAATCAATAGATAACGTGTTGTCTCCGTGTGATTAAAACAAATATCTTTTAAGAGATATCTGAGTTAGATGGGATGGGTTGTGCATTGCATCACTGGGTCCATGATGTCTATCTTCAATATCGAGCATCATTAAAAATGATCTCAATAGCATATGTATTGACCCGGTTTCTGCCTAAAGTTGTAAGGAGGGCTTCTTTCTTTACACCCTTTATCTTTACAATTCTTTTTCATTCTTCAACCCCTTCAATGCTTACCAATACGTCATAACTAGCACCTTGTTGTGATTGTTCCAGTGCTAACTTAAGTACTTGGTCGGCATTCAGCTACGTTCACAATCTTTCTCCATCTTTCCTAAGGACTACTATTTCTAGTTATGGAATGTCCTTGGGAAGATTCCTCCGGTTCTAGAGGAATCATTGGACTTCAACCTATCCTACCATCCTTATGTCACCACAATCTTCATCATCGTGAATAGAGATGTTTTGGGTAAGTATATGTCACCATGAAATCCATTTTGAAGTGTAAATCCATTTTGCTCCCCCTTAACATATGCCACGATATCCGAAAACATTTCGCACATGTCGGGATGAGCTAGCACGTTAAGTCAAACCATTTGTGATTAATCATTTCCCCTATTAAATCACATTTTCTCCCCCATATTAAAAATATTAACTCAATCAATGTTTTTAATATCAATTGATTTAATAGCGTTTTAAGAAAATTTGGGAAGAAAAATGCAAATCCAATTATCTTCATGAATTACACAAGCTCCCCCTCAAATTAATGAGGGTGTACTTGAAACGTAAATTAAATACCTTTTAAACACAAGTGTAAGGTATTTATCACGTGCAAAGATCATATATGATATTGAATTCACAATATTAGCAATTTACGAGGTTGGACCTGAATGATGGAGAACATCATATGAAAGAAGCACATAGTTCTTGTTCACGAATGTTGGTCTTCCTCGTAACTTCTGAAGTTATCTCTTGACTCCATGTGTATGATTGATATCGTTGTCTTGACACCAATATGTGAACTTGGCACTCTCGGCATCAAGGATTCTGAATGTTGGACAATTGCTCCCCCTCAGTTGTTGACCCGTGTTCTATTGAAAGAGCTGTAGTCACCGTTTAAGTAGTCGCATCGTCGAGTATGTAGATATCAATTGTAAGTTGCTACGGTTGGTGGAGATGATAACTTCGGATTCTGAAGTCAAAGCTTTCCGGTGAAATGCTTGACTTCAAAGTGAAAAGCGGGTTACTATCGGAAATAATAGCAAACCATAATGGAGCATGTTTTAAATTTTTAAACTTCTGCTCGAACTTTATTTACAATCCCGTGTCATTATTGAATGACATTTCTAGGTTCGTAAATATTATCGATTCCAGAAGACATGCTCTTTTTATCAAAACATTTTTGAACACACAATTTTGAAAGATTTAGAAAAAAACCTTGTGAGAAATTCTTGAAAAATTGTGTTCAAAGTTTTGAAAACCAATTACTTGAGCTTAAGATTTGGAATATCTTTGGAAAGCTCAAGTCCGAGAAGTTGTAAACTTCTCGTTGTAAGGATAAGTTACCATCGGCGATAACCTTTCCTTTTATCTGAGGAACGAGTCCTAAGCTGACATTTACTTAGAAGTCGTTTTCATGAGCTTGAAAACTTTGACTGTTTTAACGGAAATCTCATGACCGAGAAAGGTTAATTTCTCGTTATGAGGAAAATTTCTCTTATTTAAAAGATACACTTTCCTTTCTGAGCTTAAAACTTCGAATGTTTTAATACAAGCTCATGACCGAGAAAGGTGAATTTCTCATTAAGAGGATAAGTTATCATAAAAGATAATCTTTCCTTTATTTTAAGTTCGAGTTACAGTCTGACATTTAACTGTAAGTCATTGTGCATGAGCTTAAAAACTTCGAATGTTTTTATTATTAGCTCATGCCCGAGAAAAATTAATTTCTCGTTGTAAGGATAAGTTTATCATCGGCGATAAACTTTCCTGCCTTTGAAGAACGGGTTATAGACTGTCATTTATCTATAAGCCTTATACACGAGCTTAAAACCGTTGAATGGTTTTAGTGTAAGCTCGTGTCCGAGAAAACTTAATTTCTCGTTGTGAGGGTAAGTTATCGTTGACGAGATAAGCTTCCCTTTCTCTGAAGTTCGAGTTATAGTCTGTGATGTGACTATAAGTCCTTATGAGCTTAGCCATGAATCCCCTGAGACACTTGTTTCTCCGACATCTGCTTCTTCAGCAACCAAACTCTAAGAGTGTCCTTAGTTGAACGGTATACAACGATTGGACCGCTTCGTTCTTTTGGAACATCAACTTTGGTACCTGCATTCTCATTAGGAGTTTGTATACTTTTGCATGGGTTAGAGATATCTATTTTAGAAGCACGTGGGGGTTCACGGTTTTCTTTTCTTGTGTCAGAGGTGGCCTAAGGGGATGATTCACTTGTCTTAGTTGGCAAACGTTTCCTTTTATAGAAAACCTTAAGTTCAGGCTTAAGTGATGTATCATCCTTTGCAATTTCCTCCCTAGTAGTCTTCGTAGAATCAGAGACTATCCTAGTTAAAGGGCACTCGTTTCCTACAAGAGTGAAAGTTCTAACAGTGGGGCGCCACATTTTACCAATGGGTTTGATTTTAGCGACCTACTGGGATTTAAGTCTAGCACGGGAGTTCACCTTATTAAGCATTTTTTTGATACAAGAGTCATGATTTGCCGTAAAGACACATTTTCTACATGTTTTACAAGTAGCATATTTAATGTCCGAGTAATTCCTAGATGATTGATCGATGCTCCTAGGAGACGTCATGCTACGGTTAGCAGTGTTGGGTAATCTAGAAGGCATCTGACTAGGTTGGACATTGCTATCTCTTACATGTGTCTTTTGAATAGCTTCCCTTTGACCAAAATCATGGCGCACATCAGTTGAACTAGTTCTAGACGTGTTCATTGAACTATTCTTAGAGAAACTAGGGGCAATTATGTGATTAGGTCTTGCAAAAGCTGTTTTAGTCACATTGGGCCTAGATGGTGGAGTGACTGGTCTAGGAAAGTGAACCAAATCAACTTGGGAGGCAAACCGCGGTCTCGAGGATTGTGGTCGCTCGGATCTAAATGCAGTAGGTTGTCTGACAATCGGTTGTCTGACGAACTGATTTGTAGGCGGTTTCCCCAAGATTGATGGTTTTTCAAGCTTAGTGTCCACACTAGGTCCTATATTTTTCCTTAACTCGTTTTTCAACGCAACTATAGCAAACACCTTTTCCTGAACTTGGGCTTTTAACGTTTCATTTTCTTTGAGCAATATATCTTGGGATGCCAATTTAGACTCTAGAAACTGAATTTGTTTCAAAAGATTATCCTTTTCAGCTTTAGAATCTAAAACTTTTTGATCCAATTTTCTTTCAAGAATAACGTTTGACTTTTCAAGTTTTTCAAAGTATGTTTCAAATTTGTCCGTTTTCTTAGAAAATTCAAGTTTGGCATCCTCAAGATCTTTTGATTGTTGAGCTACAATCGTTTCGAGCTCTCTAATCTTGGAATCAGAAGCAGTCAATGAAGCAGTTATAAGACAATTATCATGATGTTTAGCATTTTGAACACTTTCTCCCCCATTATGACTCACATCGGATGAATCAGAAGTGGTATTTCTATCACTCTTTTCCATCCGATGTTTGTCATAATTAGGTTCAGAATGCTCAATATGCGGCATGGCATCAGCATATACATCATAAACAACGTTACATTGTACCATGTTTGCCGGCTCTTCGTCATAAACGGGTAAGGTGTCATCAAGAGAGATCTCGTGAACATTCCCTGACGTGCCACTGATATCATGTTGTTCTCCTGATTCCGTGCTCTTGCCATCATTATGCTCCAAGTTGTCAACCGTCTGACCATTCTCCTCTTGCATCTGCGTCATTGATTCTTGTACTCCATTATCATACGCTTGCTGAAGTCATGATCTTTCATAAATCGAAGACGAGACCGATGACATGAGTTTCAAAATTGTATCATGGAAAACTCGAAGCTCGGTATGTGTATCTCGAAGAAATGATTGGCAAATCACTGAACTTTCAGGCTTGATGATATTGAATTCGAGGAAAGGTGTGAGTTGTGTCACAAGATCCTTATATACAAGTGCCAATGCAGAGTGATTAAAGTTGTCATGGTTGAGTTGCTCGGCGAGTTGGGTCAACGTGGTGAATATTGAGTCGATGAATATATGACGATCTTGTCCAAAGATGGTCACAAATTCGCTCCCTCCTTGAATCCTCGAAAGAGTGACAAGATGAGACTGAAGCATTTGAAATGAAGTGATGCCACTTTTCCTAACTTTGTTTTGCATTGAATGCGATTCTTCCTCTTGAGATGTCGAATCGAACGAATCCATTAAATATCGATTAAAAATGACGTGGATGTTGTTGTTTTCGGGATTTTAGAATTCGTGAAAAAATCGTGAAGTAGATTTTACGAGATTTTACACCCCAACCAATTAATAAACCGTAAAACTTCGTCACAATCCTCGTTTGATGTTATAGCTCTTTACTCGGCTCAAACGATGATAAATTAAACCGGAGACCAAATCAAAGTCGACTCACTCCAAAAATAAAGCCCGTAAACTAATTAAATCCAACCGACGGTTAATATAATAACCGACCCGATTAAATCTATAGTCACTAAAAAAATTAAATAATAATAAAAAAAATTCACACTTAATAAACAAAGTTTATAAAAGAGTTTGGAATAAAAAAAATCGGGTATAAACGGCCGAAACTAAACCGGCCCAGCAACTAAGCCAACAATTCAGCTGGCCCAAAGAGAAAAACAAGTTGAAACTTGAAACCAAAATGTATACCCCAACCTAGTTTCTTCCGCCCACCGCCCCACTCAGAATGTGTAAAAAAAATGTAAACCCACGTGGCTTGGCAGATCGAGTCTTGTTTACTCCGCCCAATAAATAAATATTTTACTCTCACAGATAAATTACTCTCTCCTCAAACAGAAAAACCCACTCAATCTATACCTCTCTCTCTCCTAGTATTCTCCGTCACTTTTGATTTGCTCTGGAATGATCAAGGAAAATCTTCAAGATCTTTTGTAAACAAAGGGTCTCGGGTAGGTATTTAATTATGTTTGATTGTTGGTTTGAGTCTTTCTATCATCTGTAAGAGTCCTTCTTGTTATGTGACATGTCGAAATAAAGAGTCGAGGGTGGGTTAGGTGTTGGAGTCAGGTCAGTGTCGAGGGTTGGTGGTTCTAAGTCGTGATTGAGTTGTCCGAAAGAGATTTGGGTCGATGAGCGTTGTGAGACTGAGATCTTGAGTTGGGTCGTGGGTGCGAGTCAAGTTTGTGTTGGTTGTTTGAACGAGTGTTGGGTATGGTGTGAGTCAGTCAAAAGGTTTTGAGTCTTGTGTTGTTTAAGATCTTGACGTCAAAAAAGGTTTGTTGTGTATTCGAGTCTTCTGTTTTGGTTTTCAGTAAATGGTTTGAGTCTTTCCTTTGTCAAGGGTGTTTGAGCAAATGAAGTTTGAGAGGTCGAGTGTGTGGGTAATGATGAGTAGTGTCGAGTCGAAATGGGTGAGAGTCTTTGTGGAGTCGGTCTCGAGGGTGTTTGTGGTGACCGAGAGTGTTAGAGTCGAGGGTATTGGTTTGTGGAGTGTGTTTCGAGGGTGTTTGTGGGTGTCCGAGTGTGGTTGTGTGAGTCGATAGACGAGGTTTGTGTTGGAGTCGAGTCGAGTGGGGAGAGTGAGGGTGAGGGTCTAAAAAAATAAAAATTGGTCGAGGGTGGGTGGGTAGTTTGGAGTCGTGAGTGTTGGGGTCTGAGAGTCGAGGAGTTGTGAGGGGTTCGAGTGTTAGTTTTTGTTTCCGTTATATTTGAATCTTGTTCATTCCGAAGAATGTTCATTCGGAAGAATGTTCATTCGGAAGATTTCGTTCATTCGGAAGATTTCGTTCATTCGGAAGATTTCGTTCATTCGGAATATTTCGTTCATTCAGAAGATTTCGTTCATTCGGAAGATTTCGTTCATTCGGAAGATTTCGTTCATTCGGAAGATTTCGTTCGTCCGTAACTTTCGTTCATTCGGAAGATTTCGTTCGTCCGGAACTTTCGTTCGTTCGGAAGATTTCGTTCGTCCGGAACATTTGTTCGTCCGGAACTTTTGTTCGTCCGGATCTTTTGTTCGTCCGGAACTTTAAGAATGGAAGAACGGTTTTGTTGGGACAGATTTGGACAGAAAGATTATGCAACAGAAAGATTTGGACAGAAAGATTTGGACAAAAAGATTTGGACAGAAAAACAGAAAACTGATAAAAATTGAGAAACTGATTATATAAAAAATTTATAAAAACTGATTATATAAAAAAAAAAGGTTATATAAAACTGATAAACGACAACTCAGATATGATAAAAAAGGTTATAAAAAAAATTATATAAAAAAAATTTATATAAAAAACTGATTATAAAAAAAATTGATTTTTGAATAAAAAATTTTTTTTATATAAAATAAGTAAATCAAAGATTTAATTATGATTTAAAACATAAAAACACAAACTTTTTATAAAAAATACAAACTTTTTAATATTTAAGCGTGATTAAATCAAAATCCATCAAAATCAAACAAAAGAAAAACAAGAATAGACCAATCTAACCATGCTCTGATACCAATTGAAGGTCTACGTAATACTTGGCCTATTCTACATGATTGGATTAGATGGATTTGATGAATGGATTGATTGATAAATATAAAAGAGATGAGAAGGAAGATGAGGGAGTAGAGAGAGAAAGGAGAGAAAAGAGAAGAGTAGAGAGAGAAAGTAAATATTGAATGTGAATTATGAAAATGACCAACCCCTCCTAACATGCTAGGAGGGGATATATATAGCCCACCCTACATGTGGGCTATATGGACTATACATTTACTAAGTGGATCACGAGCCTATTACATAATTATCGTTGGAGCGACCGATCCTTCATAAATACGTAAAACGTATTTCCAACAGGACGGGTAACCAACAAATTTTTTGCTCATATATGTTGGTCTGTATCAGAACTTGAAGTTATGCTGAAAGTCCATTCTCGCAAGATGGACGATGGTTCATTCTCGCACGATGGGACGAGTCGAAGACTAACCGAAAAATCTGATGGTCTATATCAAAACTTGACTTTCTTTGACACCAATAGACACCTTTATCAGGTGACAGGTCCGGGTGGATTTGAAGGACCAACCCCCTGAGATATCCCAGGCGCTCTTTCCAATTCCGAGCTCACAAATCACAATTATGTCATTTGTAGTTTAAGATTTTAACTAATACGTAGTAATTTTTCATATATGCCATCTAGAAAGTGTCAACTGACTTGTTCGGAACTGTTAAATGAAGAATAGCCACATGTTATAAACCTGTAATGAAAAATGAGAAGTACAGGAATTCACGCTTCAAAGAAACTTTAGAATCCTCTCGCTGAACATCACCTTCTGAATCCAAGTCGATCCACAAGCTAATCTTGCCTGAGATGATGTGGAATCCGTTAATAAAAGGGACTAAAAAATCTTATAATCAAGATGGAATAAACAATGGTATAAGCCTATACCAAGAACATGACTACTCTTAATTTTAAATAAACGAAACTTATGTGGGCAACGTTTAACTTCTCTTTCCCTTTGCCAAGCATGCTACCACCTGAAACAAATATCAAGCAATATACATAAAAACAGCCGATTTTATATAACATAGTGGACCACAAAACAAATGACGCACACATCAAATGTGTGGCCAAGGATTTCAGGTTCAACAATATTCGAATATTGTATTGTAGCAAGTGGTACCAAGATTTTCTTTATACTATTCAAAGATAATGGATTACAGACTCTAGTTGGAGCTCTTCTTGTAAAGAAAAAATAAGTGAAAGATGAAGAATGTGGTATCACTGTATCATGTTTATCTTGTTGTACACTGATAAACTATGTTTCAATTGAGGATCCTATGAATCAGTTAAACAAAGATGGTATATTAATATAAATTGAATAAAAATATTAACAAACCTAGTTGAAGATTACAGATTACCGAGTTGCGTTTCTTAGGGTTTTGAGAAAAAAGGTATCTGTAGAAAAACACGGCCGGAATAAATAAATGAAAATAACACAAAATTAAAAATTTCGTTAACATGTTATTAATGGTTCAATTATATAGCATGCTCTAAAAACTACACCTCAAAACCTAAAAGCCTTGAATATATAAGATCAATCACAAAACAACCATTACATAAACTTATTTCTAATTAAAAATCAAAACTTAACAGAAGTGAACAAAGTACCTAACGGGGGAAACTTCTTGAATCGGATAGTTTTTTAACCCTAATCTAAATCTTTGTGTTTATATGAACATGGTTTTTGGAAAAGATAATGATCTTCCTAAATAATTTATAAAAAACACAAAAGACGTAAATTGAAAATTATCTGATTTAGTAGTTTTGTAATCGGAATTTATTTGACTTTTGGTAAACTCTGTTCAAATATTTGTTTTTCAAGATCTATTCCAAAAGTTTGTGTTAGTCTACTGGTTAGGATGAATGACCGCATGGGGATGGTGTTCATATTCGAACCTTGCAAATGCGTTTTTTAATAAAGACACAAAAATTATATAACATAATTATAAAAAGAAAATGATGACGTGGATTAATGGAATGATTATGTGGCATATCCCTCCTCTTATATATAATGTAAAGATATATATATATATATAATAATATATATATATATATATATATATATATATATATATATATATATATATATATATATATATATATATATATATATATATATATATATATATATATATATATATATATATATATATTATATATATATATATATATATATATATATATATATATATATATATATATATATATATAT